>CM055269.1:54410784-54642374 GCA_029237695.1 Conchocele bisecta
TGATGCTTCATTATGCACAGCCCCACATCCAAATTCTGAAGGTCAAGGTAATTTATTTACTTGTAATGTTCAAGCGACACCGCTACCGTGGCGGAATTCTTGTTAGTTCACCTGAGGCAATTTTAAGTCTCTAAATTACAGTGGAACCTTCCATTATAAAAGTAATATGAATATTACTAGGTCCTGATGAACTGATGTTGATGAGTATTCTGTCACCCCCCCCCCAACCCCCCAAATCCCTGTCCCAAACCCTAAATGGGAATGAGACAACAACATAATTCCAGGGTACAGATATTAGATATCCAGAAGTCAGTCTGTCATATCTGGGGGCCATTTCACTAAACTTTGTATGACTAAAATTATGATAGTCTGTAAATTTCACATTCACACTGTTTTCTTGTAAACAATTACTGGATTTACATTTATTGAGCATAGGCTGCATATGCAGCCTATGCTCAATAAATGTAAATCCATTAATTGAAATTTACAGACGATCCTAAAGTTGCACTTACGTACATTCACACTGTTTTCTTGTAAACAATTACTGGATTTACATTTATTGAGCATAGGCTGCATATGCAGCCTATGCTCAATAAATGTAAATCCATTAATTGAAATTTACAGACGATCCTAAAGTTGCACTTGCGTACATTCACACTGTTTTCTTGTAAACTATTACTGGATTTACATTTATTGAACATATGCAGCCTATGCAGTAAATGTAAATCCATCAATTAAAACTTCTAGACGATCCTAATATTGTACTTACGGACATTTTAGTCGTACATAGTTTAGTGAAACGGGCCCCAGCTCTGTAAGAAACAAAATGCTGCTCCTTACCTGGGAATGTGACAGAAATGTAATTCCTGATGTGTGAATTTAACAACTTTAAATGTGTTTAAGTCCTAGAGGTTGGCTCCTCCAGGAAGACTGATAGGTGCAGTACTAAATAACAGCAGGAGATGTATGGGCGTGAGGTGTGGGGTGCAGATACAGTCCAAGACGGCCGGGTTACAAATATTCTTTGACATCACCTCATAACTAACTCTCTTGACATTGGGATCTACATCGTTTGTGGGAAACTTTCAAATGTGAAAATGACCCCTTTCTGTTGAATGGAATTGTCCTGACATTAATTAGTATAGAGGATTGAACTCTTTCACCAACCGTCACAAAATGATTTTAAGACTAGTCCATTTAGTTAGTTGAACTCTTTGCATGCTAGCGGCGAAAATATCCGCCAAACAAATTAGGACTATATGTTTTATTTCTATCTGTAAATATGTCTTGGAATTTCATTAGAATTGTGTCCTGAGGACTCAATTCTAATGAAATTCCAAGACATATTCATGATATTTACAAGGAGAAATAAAATAAAATATGAATTTTTGTCCGCTAATTTTGAACTATTTATAGCCCACAAGTTTCCCAGCATGCAAATAGTTAAACAATATTTATTTCAAGTTTAATATGGCAAGTGAGATATATATACATTTATTTATGAAAAGAGGGTTTTTTCTCAAAAATATGAATATTGCTTGTAAAAAGTGCCGATCCTAATGAGACGGTTTGTCACTGGAATCTATGTAGCTTATCTGTATTACTTAGCGGTGTAGGTCCAGACAACACTGTTAGTATGCAATATAGTGACTGCAAGGACGATAACAATTTTTGTCATGACGTGCCACTTATTTTGACAGCCGTCTAAGGT
Source organism: Conchocele bisecta (assembly GCA_029237695.1). NCBI lineage: Eukaryota > Metazoa > Mollusca > Bivalvia > Lucinida > Thyasiridae > Conchocele > Conchocele bisecta. The sequence goes on from CM055269.1 coordinate 54,412,496, forward strand.
TAATTATTAATGTTATTAAAGTCCAATGAATGAATTAAAATACTCCATATGCCTACAATGTCACTTATGTTAATCAAATTAAGGTATCATTAATTTTGTTCTGTCAATTCTATGAAATCCGCTTATTATAGTCAAAATGCACTATGCCTATTGTCATATAAATGTTAAAAAAAAGTTGATTTCATACACTGCTTATTTATATTACCATGTCTTGTCTTATGTAATACTTGTATAATTAAAAATATATTCCGGTATCCTCTGGTTCCTTTCAAAGAATTTGAAACTTTGAATTGCTCTTTGTATTTGTGATAGCCCCATTTTTATACACCACCCACGAGGTGGGTTGGGATGGGGGGGGGAGCGAAATATTGCCTTAACGGTCTTGACAAATATCCCCCTCCCCCTCCCCCACCCCATAATATTTCCCCACTACCGAGAGACAATATTTGTTTCCCGCATTCAAAGGATTACGGTTATGGCACTGCCATAACCGTAATCCTTTGAATGTGGGAAACAAAAATGTTGTCTGTTGTTGTTTTATTGTTGCACCCGCTTGCGGACAGCATGATGTAGTTGGAAAATTGGTGTATGTACGCACGTGCGTTCATTCGTCCGGGTTAAAGTTTTTCCCGGTATACGATCAAAGCCTTGGTGGGCGCAACATGTGGGCAGCAGCCATATAGTATTTTATCTTCTTTCTCAATAAATTACATAGTTTGACAGAACCTTAGAATCTTTCCACTGGAAATGATTCTAAAGTGCTGTCAAATCATGTTTTTCATGAGAAAAGTTAACAATAAATGGCAGATGACAAAAGTCAATCCTCCTTACTAATAACATAGGAGAAGAGAAAAGGGGAAATATGCTGGAACGGAGGCCGGTTGTATCCATGAGCCTCTGCTTCATGTTACGGTTGAGACTCCAGGTCTATTGTGCAGAAATTGGGATCACTTTGTAAAAATTAAATACTATTCACAAATGGTGCAGATCTTGATGAGACGAAATGGTGCAGATGTAGGAGCCGTCTCATCATGATCTACACTGTTTGCATATAGAGTCTCTAATTATCCCTACTTTCCTTGGCTTAAAAAATGTCTTTTGTTTCTTCAAGCACCGATTTTGTCAGTTAGAGTTTGAGCGGGTAAGTTGTGTTGAAGTTTTGATTGGATTTTATTTGGTGATTTATACGGCTTTCTGGTGTGTGTGTGTTTGCGTGTGTGGCAAGCTTAGATGTTAGTTTTGTGACCTTGTTTTCCACTAGCTCTACTTTTTCTTGAAATAACACAGGTTGAACAGATGAGACAGCTCAAATGAGTGGCAACAACACAGATGAGACGAGCCATGAGATTTTGTACCTAATAGGAAAAATATTTACAAATTTATATTTTCCGAAATTTGATGAAATTTTCAGAGAAAATGTCACAAAGTTTTTCTTGTCAGATCTTAACCAAATTTGGTATGTATGTTCGTTACGGCAAGTGGAAGAAATTGCTGATTTTCAAACAATTCTGAATACTTATCTCCAAATTGTTGACTGACTATTCTTCGACAAATGTTACATTGCAATCTTCGGCACTTTTTTTCTCCATAAATGTTGAACCACATGATGGATTTCCAGAATATTTTGCCACTATTTATCCCCTCGTCGATAGGCAAGTGGGGATATTAGCCCATGTACGTGTGTGCGTATGTACGTTAGTAACACCTTTCTTTTTTTTCTTCAATAACTTACATACCGCTTCACCGATATTGATAATATTTGGCCACAATGTGTGTCTAGGGATGGTGCTTTGTTTTGCATATGACACACGTCTGACCGCCCAAGGTCACTGTCACTGAGGACTTATGTTCATCTTGTTTGTAAGGCAAATGTACTAACGTATTTTTATACGCCCGTTTGAAAAAACGGGACATATTATGTATTTATTGTATGGGCGGGCGGGTGGGCGGCGGGCGGGCGGGGCGGGCGGGCAGGCGGGGGGCGTGCACAGCTTTTCCACGCAATAACTAGAGTTCTACTTGACGTATTGTAACCAAATTTGGTATACATGTTTATCACTGCAAGAAGCCTATTGATTTTGAAAAATTTCCAATGACTTATCTCCCCTTGGCGACTCTTTTTAATTTTCTGACTGTATCCTTGTCCACGCAATAATAACTCAAGTTCTACTTGACGGATCGTGACCAAATTCAAGATACATGTTTATCACGGCAAAAACCCTATTCATTTTCAGTGAGTTATCTCCCCTTGTTAACTGGCCTTGCCTCGACGGACGTATATTGTGACCTTCGGCACTCTTGTTTTTATTCAATAACTTATTAACAGCAATAACTTATCAACAGCTTTGGTGGGTGGTGGTCGGGTGAACGCGACGGCGTAAATTAACGGTAGGGATTCCTCCTTACCTGGGAGTTGAATTAGGTTATTGCCCATTATAAAAGTAGTAAGATTATTACTGATATTTTTTTTTATTGTAAATATTCAGTTCTGACTTTGGGATTCCCCCCCCCAATTGTACATGTACTTGAACATGTAGATGCATGCACTTGTACAGGTAATATATGGGATTTAGTACTAAACCCATTGACCCGGCCTTCAGTGACCTTAGCTGTTGATGGGCCGTTAAACCCCAACAAACAAACAAACAAATTGCCGATTTTTATAATATTTGGCCACAATGTGTGTCTAGGGATGGTGCTTTGCTTTGCATATGATCCATGTCTGACCACCCAAGGTCAAGGTTACTGAGGACTTATTGTTCAACCAGTGGGTAAGGCAAATGTGTTAAAGTTCTGTTTTGTTAGCTCACCTGAGCGAAGCTCATGTGAGCTATTGTTACCGCAATGTGTCCGTCGTCCGTCCGTCCGTCCGTCTGTCCGGGCCAACATCGGGGGTTTAGGAGCTTAGGGTAAGGGTTAGTACCTTTGATCTCTTTGATATTGTCGGTGCCTCGTAAATTTAGGAGCTAACTCTTTGATATTTAGGAGCTAACCCTTTGATCTTTTATATAGCGGTGCCTCATAACTCCCAAATGTTTGAACGTCCGGGCACACATTAGGGTACTTATGTGGCTAGCCCCACAGGGTTATGGACTTGTTAAAGGATAGGGTTGGTTACAATTAGCCACCTAAAAAATCGTTTTATGTGGCTAAAAATCGTTTTATGTGGCTAATATTTTTAACATGTGATAAGCCACATAAGTACCCTAATGTAAGAACGTCCGTCCGTCCGTCCGTCCGTCCGTCCGTCCGTCCGTCCGAGTTGACGAGGGTATGCTTGTGCTGCAATTTCTGAGAAAAAAGTATGCTTGTGCTGCAAATTGATTTTGTGTGACTGTCACACAAGAAAATGTGTCTAAATCATCTAAAAAGTAGCCTGTGTGACTGTTTCAATGTGTCCCAAAAATCGCAGCAGAAGTGTCCCAAAAATCGCAGCAGAAGTAAGTTGGACACTCTCGGTCATTTGGATGCTATTAGGGTCCATGGACATGATGGAGATTGGACGATACCGCAAATCTTCAACATTGTCTGGTTTACGAATCTGTAGCTCCGAGGATATGAGACGCTTGGATGTATGGTGCCGTGCGTACACTTTTTTAATTGACACAGAAGTAAAATTTGTTGCCACACAAGCAGCATTGTCACACAACTACCCCGCAGTGTGTCCGTCCGTCCGTCCGTCCGTGAACATTATCAAATGTCTTCTCCTCGGTAACCATTGGGCCTATTGTCACTAAACTTCTTGGTCATGGTCCTTTGGTAGGGGGATTACAAAATTGTTAAAATGACGTCATTACGTAATCCAAGATGGCCGCCGTCTAAAAATAGCACAAATTCTTCAAAAATCTTCTTCTCAAGAACCGCCAACTGGATTTTGACAAAACTTGGTAGGAATGATCGATGTACAATGCTCTTTCAAAGTTGTTAAAATGGTGACCCCAGGGTCAAAAATGGGTGTGGCCGGTGGGGTCAAATTGGGGTCAAATTTTATTTTTGACCGAATATGGTCATGTTATTTATCAAATCGAAGGTATCAACGAGACGATCACTCTGGTGAATTTTTTGTCGAAATCGGATGGTTATGTCATCCAAGATGGCTGCCGAAAGGTCAAAAGGTCCTTCTTTTATTATAGATTTCAAAATTCTTCTTCACATGAATCGCTTGGCCCATGGTAGCCAAACTTTAGTTATAGTCCATGGGTGAAGCCTTTTCAGATTTGTTAAAATGGAGGTCATCACTAATCGAAGATGGCCGCCATCTAAAAATAGCCGGATTTTGACGAAACTTGGGTTAGAATGATCGATGTACACTGCTCTTTCAAAGTTGTTAAAATGGTGACCCCGGGGTCAAAAATGGGCGTGGCCCGTGGGGTCAAATTGGGGTCAAATTTTATTTTTGACCGAATATGGTCATGTCTATATCAAATTGAAGGTATCAAAGAGGCGATCACACTGGTACATTTTTTGTCGAAATTGGATGGTCATGTCATCCAAGATGGCCGCCAAAAGGTCAAAAGGTCGTTCTTTTATTAGAGATTTCAAAATTCTTCTTCACACGAACCGCTTGGCCCATGGTGGCCAGACTTCACAGTTATGGTCCATGGGTGAAGCCTTTTCAGTTGTTAAAACGGAGGTCATCGCTAATCCAAGATGGCCACCATCTAAAAATAGCACAATTTTTTTAAAACACATGAACTCAATGTCACATTCTCCTCTGGTGTTCATGGAGTCAGGCGAGTGAGTTAGGCCCATCATGGCCCTCTTGTTTATTATCAGGGCTTCCAGCGAGGGGATTAGCTCGGTGATAATGGTGCCCTTGTTATGCCATCGGGTTTCGAAGAAACGGGTGGCATATAGTGTTTGGACCGTCTGTCCGTCCGTCCGTCCGTCCGTCCGTCCGTCTCCGCCACATAAGTACCCTAATGTACGTCCGTCCGTCCGTCCGTCCGTCCGTCCGGGCACACATTAGGGTACTTATGTGGCTAGCCCCACAGGGTTATGGACTTGTTAAAGGATAAGGTTGGTTACAATTAGGGCTAAAAATCGTTTTATGTGGCTAATATTTAACATGTGATAAGCCACATAAGTACCCTAATGTAAGAAAGTCTGTCCGTCCGTCCGTCCGTCCGTCCGTCCGGGCCAAGCATCATCCCGTAGGGAGCTTTAGGTTTAGGGTAAGGGTTTAGTAACAAAGGATTCCTTTGTTATAGTCGGTAAGCTCGTAATTCCATTGATCTTTAGGAGCTAATCCTTTGATCTTTTAAAGAACAAAAAGCTCATAACTCCCAAATGTTTGAACGTCCGTCCGTCCGTCCGTCCGTCCGGGCAGACATTAGGGTACTTATGTGGACTAGCCTCCCCACAGGGTTATGGATTCTTAAAGGTAAAGGATTAGGGCGGGTTGGTTACAATTAGCCACCTAAGAAATCGTTTTATGTGGCTAAAAATCGTTTTATGTGGCTAATATTTAACATGTGATAAGCCACATAGTTACCTGAAAGTAAACACGTCTGTCCGTCCGTCCGTCCGTCCGTCCGTCCGTCTGTCTGTCCGTCCGTCACACTTTTCGGTTAACCAATTTGTTACAGTTTCTCAAATATGCTGCAGGTGGCATCCGCGTTCGACAGACGCATTTCTTGTTGTTTATTGTACGATGCATTGCCAAGGTCACTGTAGTTGTGTTCACTTTATGTGTCTAGCAAATATATTGCACCTCATTCTCTGTGCAATAACATAGTATAGTATGTGGCTGTGACTGGAGAAATGGGGCTTATGGGTTTTGTGACAAGTGTAGATCCAGATCAGCCTGTGCATCCGCACAGTCTGATCAGGATCTGCACTGTTCACCATTCTATCAGTGAAACCCCCGTCATGGTTGTAACGAGCATTATATAGTGTTATCAGTGAAACCCCCGTCATAGTTGGAACAAGCATTATATAGCGTTATCAGTGAAACCCCCGTCATGGTTGGAACAAGCATTATATAGCGTTATCAGTGAAACCCCCGTCATGGTTGTAACAAGCATTATATAGCGTTATCAGTGAAACCCCCGTCATGGTTGTAACAAGCATTATATAGCGTTATCAGTGAAACCCCCGTCATGGTTGTAACAAGCATTATATAGCGTTATCAGGATACACTAGTGAGTTATTTAATCAGGAGTTACACTGGTCACAAATGCCAGAAGCCCCATTTCTTCAGTCACTGATGATAATACAGTGAAACCCCTCTAAGCCGGACACCCTGGGGGTAATAGTCAAACCCCTCTAAGCCGGACACCCTTGGAGGCCCCCAGGGCTTAGAGGGGTTTCACTGTAAATCAGACATTTGATCAATCTGAACCATAGTTGTGTGTTAATTATGATCACAAACAGACATTATCAGCTGAGATAAATGATCAAGAAACTCATCAAATATAACATCACAGGTGTTTTTGTGTGTCCTGTTTAGAGGGGTTACACTGTAATAATATGCAGCAGTTGATGGTTTTCAATAATACTTGGCAACATCAAGAGCTGACAGATATGATGCTTTGACATGCCTTCATACTTGTGTCAATGCCAAAGCTAAACAAATGTACTCGTGTGAGGAATACAGAACTTTGTTTGAGAAAATTCTACTAAAATGTTGTTTTTTCTTTATAATTAAAAGATTTTAACCCTTTAAGACCGCTATCTTATTTTTTTTGTCTTCTGCTGTTTATTTTCTATTTTCCATTTTATCATCAAAAACATGCTCTGACAGCACTTTAGAATAATTTACAACATGCTTTGACAGCACTTCAGAATCATTTCCATTGCAAATGATTCTGAAGTGCTGTCTGTCAAACCATGTGTTTATTGAGAAATAAGGCAACATATAGAAGCAACAGCAGACGACAATTGTTGTGTGTAGCGGTCTAAAGGTTAAATCCTCAAACAATGGTGTACACCAACTTGAATACTCGCATGCATTCTTTCTATGAGATTCTTCATCAAAATGGGGGACCAAACATAAAAAAATAACAATGTCATGTACAACAGAATTAATGTCCCTCAGATCAAATGGACAGTGAACAAAATGTAAGTCGCCAATTTCATTACAGTATTGTACTTTTCGCATTTGAAATTTTGAATTGATGCAGAATTTCAAACATTCTACAGTTTATTGATGTATAATTAAACTCTTGTCAAACACCCGGATGTGGCTACTCACAACCACTGATTCGTGTACAACATTTAGCGTTGGGAATTATTAAGTTCATGCAACGATGCCTTAGCTTCTTTATTGTTTCATTAACCCTTTCAACACCACATGCCTGTATAGTGGTACAGTAACCACGAAAACCGGACCCTCTGAAAACCGGAATACTCTCTAAACCGGACGATTTTCTAAGTCCCGATTTTATCCCTTCTTTATTTAATATACGAAAATACTCTGCATTCCGGGTACCGTACAATTTGTTTTAGCTTTTTTGTCTGTTTTCTACAGAAATCTACCTCTCCAAACCGGACCGTCCGGACCGGTGACATTCAACAATTTGAATCTCAATATTATTATTTTTTACACCCTCAGTGCAAATTCAACTATTCCGACAACTGGCGTCGAGATGTCGCAAACAATGGCATGCCTTATGTAAACACTCGCCTGTCAAGGACCACACCTTAAAAAAACAGTTTCATTGAGGTTTCGGCTAATTTCATTGTTAAATTGTCAAATTAATAAATAAATAAATAATTAACCCATACAATAATTACGTGAAGTACGAATATCGCTTGTGTAAATCGGTAAATCTTCCCATGTATTGGCAAACAGTGTAGATACAGATGAGACGGCTCGTCATTGTCTCATCAGGATCTGCACTTCTTAATTTTCCTATTTTTGATTACAAAAGCAGCCCATTTTCATAAATGGACGAGTCTGAAAATCATTTTGTGACGATTGGATTGGTGGCAAAATTAACATATCAAAATCCATTTCAGTTACTGAGGGGTGAAAGGGTTAAATTGCCAAGAGTTATTTCATGTGACACCAGACATTTATACAAGCTTGCAGTTTGTTAAAATAGATGAACCAACAATGTTATCAAAACAATTACATCATGGAATGCATGCACACGGTTTGAACGAAAACAATGGGCAACATTGCCGATTATGATCGGAGCATCCTAGATGACTGGTTCTGTAATTATTTACCTACTCGTATTTGTGGAATATATTTCTTAATTTTAATAATCCAGAATGATTTTATGTTTGTGTCAACGTAAACTCTTAAAATGTTTAATTCAATTTTGTCTGCGGCTGTTTATTTTCTGTTTTCCATTTTTCTCAAAAATGATGTAATTTCCCTGCATTCTAAAGGTAAACCTGTACAATTAATGCTGAATGTAATGATATCGGCTGCCGTTTTTTCTATTTTCTCATCAAAAACTTGCTTTCACAGCATGTTCTGATTTCCAATGGGAAAGATTCTTAAGTTCTGTCGAGCAATGTTTATATTGAGAACGAAGACATACTGATAAATAACAGCAGCGACAATTGTCGTTTTCCGCATTCTAAGGGTTAACATTGTAGTGGAACTTTCTTCACCTTTTAAGTTGACTTTAAGTGACAATCATCTGTGCTGATGATTATTTAAACATGTTTATTCTTTCACGGAGAAATTACCGCCGTCATCTTTAATTAACCAGTTGTAACTGAATTACTGACAACATGTAAAGTGTCAAATCGTGTTCATGCACTTGTTAACTTCAAATTGGATTTCTTTATTTACTTCCTTCAAACAGATATGAAACCAAAATGTCAATCAGTTGGTGACAGTTGTACTAGCTTTCATGTCTGCTGAGCTTGTGACTTTCGTTAGTTTGAAGCCGTAATTTTAATATCTCACTCTAATTCATTTATTTAATGTTTCACGGTATTCTCCGCAAAAGTATATGTTGTGACCACTCATATGAACCGTCTCGACGAGACGGTTCATATGAGTGGTCACAACATATACTTTGATGGAGAAATGAGTAAAATGAGGCAATTCATTGGAGCTATAATTGTGATTGGTATCCGAGCCATGAAAGGAGTTAATTAATTAAACCTGGATGCTGTGAAAGCAGTCTGATATATGGATTGGGTAACTGTTGGTATATAGCACTTAGGAGTTTTCGTAACTTATTTATAAAGATATGACAACAAAATATGTGACATGAAGAATTTAATATCATGTGTTTGATTGCTCATTTGAACTGTTTCATCGAGATGTAAACACCTGAACAGCACTTGTAACTGGGAGTTTTTGTCAGTTATTTATAAAGATGTGTCATTAAGAAATAACTGATAGTACCGGTATATAGCACTTGTAGCTGGGAGTTTTCGTCATTTATTTATAAAGATATGACAATAGGATATGTGACATGAAGAATGTAATATCTTGTGTTAGATCGCTCATTTGAACTGTTGCATCGAGACATAAACTCTGTATATAGCACTTGTGACTATGAGTTTTGGTCGTTTATTTATTTAGATATGACTTTAGGAAACGTCATGTCACTTGATGAATGTGATATAGGCCTCGATAAATGCACTCGTCCGCTTGTATTGGCGAGTGCTAATTTGAAGGAGTAATGCAACATTAACTTTAAAATATATAGGATTGGATGAGTTGGATTCACATCTCGACGAGTGGAAAATTAAGAATTTGTCGAGGCCTGTAATATCGTGCCAGATCTCTCATGTGAACTGTCACACCGAGATTTCTGAGATATGCCAAGGAAAGGTAAACGGACAAAGTGTATGACAAGTGACACGAGTGAATCTCCTCGGAGGAATATTCTGTGCTGCTGGAGCCCTAGGTACAATGCGACAGATTCCGTGGACACCGACATTGAGTTTATCATTCAGGTAGGTAGATACAGTTGTTTCTGTCAAAATATTCCGGGTTTATACGTGTACAAAGTGTTGTGCGTTGCGTATCCGTGGAGTTTCCGTTAGTTGCGTTTCAAACCGTGTGTCGTCTACGTGTAATACGTTTTCGGCCATGCGTTGCGTTTCCCCACTCTTGCGCATGCGCGAAAGTCGAACAAACCATGTTCAACGCATTGAGTTTCAAAAGCGTGTAATCCGTGTACAACGGTTGTAAACGTATACAACGGTTGTAAACAACGTATTGAGTTTCAAAAGCGTGTAATCCGTGTACAACGGTTGTAAACGTCTACAACGGTTGTAAGCGTATACAACGCTAAGGTAAACCCTTTAAACGATTTAACGCTTTCGTTGACGAACGGTTACACGCATCTACTGTACACAGCACCGTACAGATTAAACCGTGTTATACGTATAACACGTTTCCACGGGTTTTAACGCATTACACGTTTTGGTATGCCAACCTTGTATCGCGTAGAATGCGCATGCTCTGATCGTTCTTCGTGTGTGTATATATACTTCTAGACTCACTGCAGGGCTTCTAACATTTTCAGTTTTCCGGTTCTGGACCGATTTTTGAACTCTCAGACCGATTGAGATTTGAAAACTAGTCTTAAAAATCGGTCCGAGAAAAATTGCCAGTCGGCTGCTATTTCGCTATAAACCTTGTAAATTTACCGGTTTTGACCACCAAGTAATTTATGACACATATCCGCGGGCCATATCCGTGTTAAACCAGTGTGCAGCTCGCTGTGTATTCAGTTTCTCCAAATATCGATTAATGTTAACACACGCGTGGGACAGGTGTATAGCGGATTAGTGACTGAAATAGACAGGCTTCGGCGTAAAGATAATACGAGAGTTCCTAGACTCGCCATTTCTGATGATGTTAAAATAAAATAAAGAAACCATGCACTGTGTTTATCTGTGTTCGTAATATTTCACCCCAATTAACTGACACGGACTATCTGCCCGGGCTATTCCATATTAAGTTAGGAACTGTTACATTACGCTGTATTAGGCGTCATTTTTGTGTATATAAAATGTACATAGGAATGCCGCAGATCCTGATGAGCCGGCTCACGTGATCTACAATTCTCAAACATTTTGATAAACGACAAGGTACATCTGTCGTGTTAAAAGCGTGACTCATTAGTCATCAGGGATTAGGGATCAATTGAAGTGCCAAATCACACCGCCGATGTACTTTGATCTCGATCTGAGGGTATGTATTCGCGATATTTTAAAAGGGACGAAACAAGGACGCCTCGAAGAGATCGGGGCCGAACAGGTATTTGGTGTTAAAACGTGTAACCGTTGTACACGTTTCAACGCTTTCATATAGCTACACTACACGCTTCCAGGTAAAGCGTTGTATACGTTTCAACTCTTTCACCTCGCTACATATGTATACGCCAAAGCGTGTTATACGCCTTGAAGCTAAACGTATTACACGCTTTAAAACTAAACGGTTTGACAATGTGTATTACACGTGTACGAACCGTATTATACGTTTAAACAACGTATACAACGCTTTTAGACTAAACGGTTTGACAATGTGTATTACACGTGTACGAACCGTATTATACGTTTAAACAACGTATACAACGCTACAGCAAACCGTTGCGTTCGCGTTGCGTTCGCGTTGAGTTTGGAAGTGTTGTCTACGGTGGAACAAAAACGGAGACTGCACTGTACAGGCTCTATCTGATCGAGGGATGGCCTGATAGTGTAGGCATAAAGCATTGGCCTTCAATGCTGGCTGTAGTGGAATCAAACCCTGCCCTAGGCAAGGAAAACTATTGTTTTCTACTTAAATTAATCTTAACCCTTAGACCGCTACTCACAACAATTGTCGTCTGCTGTTGCTTTTATATCTTGCCTTATTTCTCAATAAAAACATGATTTGACTGCACTTCAGAATCATTTCCAATGGAAATGATTCTGAAGTGCTGTCAAAGCATGTTTTTGATGATAAAAATGGAAAATATAAAATAAACAGCAGACGACAAACAAAATAAGATAGCGGTCTAAGGGTTAATTGAGGAGCTGTAAATATGAAACTTGAAGGTTATAGTATTTCCAATTCCCACAGGTCTTTCTGATGTGAAATGAATCTGAGATTCCGTCTGTATGTAATCATAGATGCTGCTGGGTTGCTCTCACCTTTTTACCTTTCTCTTTCTGGTCGAGAATATATAACACCTTATATAAAAGGCAACTAAAAGGGCTAATGACAAGCCTGAATTTTGGAGCCTGAATAAATGCAAGATTTATCAAAATTCGGAAATATAAACCAGACCGACGTACCCCTTATGTGATTATTACGATATTTGTAATGCTATTTTAGGGGAAGGGGCCAAGTGACTTGGTGTGGTATATGGACCTGGCACCACATCAGGTTATTCTAATTTCAGGACTGAATATATTTGTTCTCGATGTAAATATTCCGTTCTGATTTTGGGATTTTCCCCCCAATGCAGCAGGTTAAAATGGGATCGAACCCGTTTGCCCGGCCTTACATGACCTTAGCTGTTGATAGGCCGTTAAACACTAATAAACAAACAAACAAACAAAACCAAGCCGACGACCATCGGCCTCTTCTTTACTGGGTATATCCCGGGTATGGAATGTGTTCGAGCCAATTCCCACCCCTAAATACCAGCCGAATCGAAAAAAGCTAAAGATGACTACATGTATATGAGCATACTGTTGAATGGGTGTAAAACCGCAATTAATCGGTCAATCATTCCTGGTGATATTATCTTGCCGCCAGCACTTGACTATAGTCTGTTTCACGAAAGCTGCCCAAATTTTACGGCCATATAAACAATTCAAAAACAATATTTTTTTCGATAATATTAAATTAAAGGAAAATTTAAGAATGAGCCTTCTTTTTATTTCGTGAAATTTGGTCAAATATTGATTTTATTGCGAAAACAAAATTTCCCCATGTTAAATCCCCATAGACATCACGGAGTGAAGATGTCTATGGGGATTTAACATGGGGACATTTTTTAGAATTTCAGAAATACTGGACCGATTTTTAAAATTTAACTTTTGTTTTCTTAGTTAGATCATTTTCAAGCTATCTAACTAGGTTTCGGAGTCAATTTCCAAAATAATTAGTTTTTTGACTCCTCCCACGAGTCCTCTACCTCTTTTCCCCCCATGTTAAATTCCCATAGAGAAATCAATTTTTCGTAATAAAACCAATATATTTGACCAAATTTCACAAAATAAAAAGAAGGCTCATTCTTAAATTTTGCTTTAATTTAATATTATCGAAAAAAATATTGTTTTTGCATTGTTTATATAGCCGTAAAATTTGGGCAGGTTTCGTGAAACAGACTATAGGTGATCTTTTGGGCCTCGTAAAATAATTAGGGCACATGGACACACCATGGCCTGTTATAAAGCGTTCTGAGAAAATTTTTCAATTTCAATTTCATACTCAAAATCACATATGATTCACACACCTCACATTCGACCAGTTCAAGCAAGTTTCTGAGAATTGTCTTTCTCCAAATTCGTACTCTATATCAATCAGTTTGATTGGCCTAGACTGAGCACAGCTCAGCCTCGGATGATCAAACTGCATGATTTCGAGCATGAGAGTGGAGTATGTGCTATAAACATAGGCCGAAGTTAAATAATGATCTTGTAGTTTCATGCAGTGCTGAAGTTCCGATTTACCTCCAACAGTATGCAGACTGGTTCTATTTTGTGGAGGATGGCAAGTATATATGAGACACGTCATGCGATTTTGTACCTAACAACATGTGCGATTTTTGTCGAGCCGCTTGCGGAAAGCGAGACATAGTGATCACAATGACGTCCGTGTGTCCGTGCGTCCGTCCAAAATCTGCGTTAAAGTTTTTAAATACCTTATATCTCTGCAGTCCTAAGTCACATTCATATATTCATTCTGTATCCCACTCATGCGGCCCTTGTGCCCAAGGTCAAATGACTTAGAAGTTTGTGTTAAATTTTTGTCCAAATTTGCGTTAAACTTTTCACATAGCTACTATCACTGTAACCTTGAGTCAGATTTGCTTGAATTTCGTATGCTTATTGGTCATCATCCATATATTTATTCTGTGTCCCACTCATGCGGCCCCTGTGCCCCAAGGTCAAGTTCAAATGACTTAGAAGTTTGTGTTATCTTAAAATCTGCGTTGCATTACATACCTTATATCTCCACAATCGTTACCTCAAACTTCCAATACTTCCTTATCTGGTTCATGAAAAATATTTACAGAAATTACGATACTTTCCGTAAATTACGTTGAAAGTTGACAAACTTTTCATGGCGAATACTGCATTCTATTCCACATTTGCTATGATATTGTTGTCATCTTTCGACATCATTTACGGAAAATATCACAGTTTCTGTTAATATATTTCATGGAAAATCACACATGTTCTTAGCTACAAAATCACATGGCATGTCTCATAATTATGTCTGTATGCCAGGTGAATTTTTACACCTGCTCTAGTACTTTTGGATATCGGTCTGTGGGTAATAGATCTAGTTTATATTTTGGGCCAAGTAATGTTAGTGAGGTGCATGCAGACCCCTCAGCACCTGTAGCCTATTTCACCAACATTGCAAAGTATACTTATCTAGCAAAGTATACTTTGAGGGAGAATCTTTCAATTTAATGATAAATCTGTTAATTTTTGTCGCGCCTGCTTTAGCAGAGGCGCGACTATAGTCGGTGCTTTTTCCGTCCACGTCGTTGTCCGCGTCGTTGTCCGCGTCGTCGTCGTCGTCCGCGTCGTCGTCCGCGTCGTCGTCCGCGTCGTCCGTTTTTTTTTGTAAGGCAAATGCGTTAAAGTTATTGTTTTTTCACAATATCTCTTTAACCCCTTGCCAGATATTGATAATATTTCACATCAATGTTTGTCTAGGGATGATGCTTCATTACGCATACCCCCACATCCAAATTTTGAAGGTCAAGGTCATTTATTTCCTTGTAATGTTCACTGGTTTTGTAACAGAAATGCGTTAAAGTTATTGTTTTTTCACAATATCTCTTTAACCCCTTGCCAGACATTGATAATATTTCACATCAATGTTTGTCTAGGGATGATGCTTCATTACGTACACCCCCACATCCAAATTATCAAGGTCAAGGTCATTTATTTACTTGTTATGTTCACCGGTTTTGTAACAGAAATACGTTAAAGTTCTTGTTTTTTCACAATATCTCTTTAACCCCTTGCCAGACTTTGATAATATTTCACATCAATGTTTGTCTAGGGATGATGCTTCATTAAGCACACCCCCACATCCAAATTCTGAAGGTCAAGGTCATTTATTTACTTGTAATGTTTTCACAAACGGTAATTTTGTAACAGAAATTTGTTTAAAGTTATTGTTTTTTCACAATATCTCTTTAACCCCTTGCCAGACATTGATAATATTTCACAGCAATGTTTGTCTAGGGATGATGCTTCATTACGCACACCCCCACATCCAAAGTCTGAAGGTCAAGGTCATTTATTTACTTGTAATGTTTGCCGGTTTTGTAACAGAAATGCGTTAAAGTTATTGTTTTTTCACAATATCTCTTCAACCCCTTGCCAGACTTTGATAATATTTCACATCAATGTTTGTCTAGGAATGATGCTTCATTACGCACACCCACACATCCAAATTTTGAAGGTTAAGGTCATTTATTTACTTGTAATGTTCACCGGATTTGTAACAGAAATGCGTTAAAGTTATTGTTTTTCACAATATCTCTTTAACCCCTTTCCAGACATTGATAATATTTCACATCAATGTTTGTCTACGGATGATGCTTCATTATGCACACCCCCACATCCAAATTCTGAAGGTCAAGGTAATTTATTTACTTGTAATGTTCACGGTCAAATGCCTCGGCAGGCGCGACACCGCTTCCGTGGCGGAATTCTTGTTATTATGCTGAATGTATTACCTTATCACAGCCAGTTTGGCTGTGATAATGTAATAAATTCAGTATAATAATTCTGCATACTTTTAATCATCTAACATGCAGTCATTAGTTCTATATGACATAATCGGCTACAGATCTGGACATTGACTGGATCTCGATTATTTGCTAGAATGCTATCGTAATTTCAGTGTAGGGTATACATGTACAATGCTTCCCCCATATAAATGTATCCCTATCTGTATATAACCTTGTATATGGATGTGACATTTTGTTGAATCAATCAGTCAACTACCGTATTCTGCCGAGTATTGGTCGCAATCGTGCATAAGTCGCACCCCTATTTTCACTCCAAAATCTGTGGGAAAATGTCTACATGGGGCTATTATAAAGACACAGTCAATTTTCTATAAAAAAAAATTAAACAACAAAAAATATCGCAGAGTTATAGTTGTTGTTGTTTATAAATACTACCAGGCGCTGAACGTTTCGGACCAATTCATGTAATCAAGTAATACAAACAATATGGCAATAATTGTAGTGGTTTTCTAACCCTACTGTCAGTTTTAGAACATCTTCTCAATGTCAACACCTAATCAGAATATGACTCGATTATCGTGACAGGTTCTCACTAAGAAAACAAATCTGACCATGCACTTCACACAAGAAATGGCTTGTGCCAAAAATTTAGTAATTGACGTTTGACACGACCGAGATTAAAGATGGCAATTAGGCAATTCTCACCTTTCAAAATAACTGGCAAACACGCAAATTACACATTGTCAACACATGGGAAACCCTTCTTGTCTATATTCGAAGCCCACTGTACATATTGTAGACACAGATCAGCTTGTAAATCAATATGCATTCCCAATAATAAATGTATAGACCATTAACTTGGAAATTCAGTCAACTACATGTTCCCGATACAGGGCCGTAACGAATATGGGACGAACTGGTTATAGGGAACGAACAAGCCATTTTAAAAATAGGCTAAATCAGCAAATTTGGTATACTGGATCTGATCTTGGTATAGAAAATGTGTACCGAATGTGACACAGGGCTGGAACGAGTAAGGCGCGAGTAAGGCGCGAACTGTTTAGAATACAAATCCATTTTTCCAATACCAGATGTTACCCCAAAGACTAACAACAACAACAAATATAGGAACAAATTTTATTTTTTTGATTTTTGGTCGTTTATGTCAATATTTCAGGGTGGAAAAAAATGCTCATGTATCTAAATGTATTTATAAGACATCTGGGATACCAAAAAAAAAGTGACTTATACTCGGCAGAATACGGTGTTCTGTATGTTGCATTTTTATCACAATTTCAATTCTCCTGTAACTTCTTTATTGTATCAACAATTGCTTGAACCATCATGTGCATGTTTATCATCATCATATTTTCATTCTCCGTCCAACCCATGCTCCCCCTGTGCCCATGGTAAAATTCAAATGTTCCAGGTTAGTAGATGCATGCACATTTCTTCATTCTCATATAACTGCTTTACCATATCATTGATTTGCCTTGAACTGCATGTGCATGTTTATCACCATCCATTCCAAACCCCACCCGTGTTCCCCCATTCCCAAGGTCAATGTGGTGTTTGGGAGCATGTGATGGGTAATTTAAAGATCGGGATTCATCTGTACGGTAATTCCGACCGGAGACCTTGTTTAAGCCAAAATGGCTGTGATAATGTAATAAATTCAGTATAATAAAAATTAATAAATTTATCATGAAATTGAAAATTTCTCCCTCAAAGTATACTTTGCTAGAAAAGTATACTTTGCAATGTTGGTGAAATAGGCTACTGATGATGATGCCACTGGCAGCTTTCTTGTGATTTATGGTAGCAAATAAATCAAAATGCAACATATAGAATGATAGTGACTATTTAATTGAAAAAAACTGTACATCCATACACGGTTAACACATCTTGGTATTTCATTAGAATTGTCTCCAAGGAGACAATTCTAATGAAATACCAAGATGTGTTTTCATGGTTATATATAGAGGGGAAATAAATCAAAATGCAACATACGGCGGCTAAATTGTATCTATACTGCTTGTATGTATCATGGTAAACTCATGTTTTCAAACAGCCGATCAAAGGTGGTGAAACATGATGGTTGATAAACAACTGGTTTGATGTTTATGTGAACTGAAACAAGCTGAGGAATACTGACAGTTGGTTGTGCACCAAAACTGTATTGTATATAAATGTCTACACAACAGCTTCAAATGGGCATGAACTACAATAATATAAATGAATATACCTTATATATCGGGACAATGTCAATACAACAGCTTCAAATGTGCATGAAATATCATAATACCTCTATATACTGGGACAATGTAGATACAACACCTTCATATGGGCATAAACTATCATAATACCTATATATACTGGGACATTGTAGATACAACACCTTCATATGGGCATAAACTACCATAATACCTCGATCTACTGGGACAATGTCAATACAACAGCTTCATATGGGCATGAACTAAACAATATATCTTGACAATATCTACACAACAGCTTCAAATAGACATGAACTACCATAATACCTCTACATATTTTGGAACATCATTCATTTTGTGTCACCCTGATATGATAGGGGCGACAACACAAATTAATGGTGACCCAACACAGTACACTACAGTGCAGTCACCATTGGTTTGAGACAGAAGGTCATTCATATTATCATAGCATCAAGAGAGCTGCTCATTGGGCTTGTCAGCAAATCTAAACCAGCAGTAGTATCAGACCGTTATTCACTCTATTACATATACCGTATTTATACTAATAAACACCCCGGGGCTATGCTATTCGTGGGGATCAAAATATGGAAAATAGGATCAAAATGTTATTTTCGCATACAAAAGCCATTTAAAACATTTAGATGGCTGTTGTATGGGATAATAACATATTTAGATCACACTTATGGGTGAGGGGCTACTATAAGAGAGGGAGCTACTATTAGAATAAATACGATACACTCCTGTCTCCACTTTCTCGGAGATCAATTTAAATTGGCTAAGATGCAAGTTAGAAAGGCTGCGTGGTAATAAATATAAACTGTTCAATAAACATTTCACTGCTGTAGCCTATTTCATCAACATTGCAAAGTATACTTTAGTAGCAAAGTATACTTTGAGGGAGACATTTTCAATTTTATGATAAATTTATTAATTTTTATTATACTGAATTTATTACATTATCACAGCCATTATGGCTGTGATAATGTAATAAATTCAGTATAATAATTCTGCATACTTTTAATCATGAAATACATGCATTTGTTAGTTATATATGAAATAATGCATTTCAGGAAAAATAAATGATTACTCCCTCAAAGTATACTTTGTTAGTAAAGTATACTTTGCAATGTTGATGAAATAGGCTACTGGTGTTGGAGTATTTCATTTTAAAATTAATTGTATCAGGTAATCACAACATCGGTAGTTTTGTAACCCATTTCATGTCAAGATACACAATTGTTCTCATGGGAAGAAAACATTATTTTTATTGACCAAAACAATATTAGGTGAACCTTCTTGGCAAATGAGTGGTAACAACATATTATGTATATTCATTGTGAAATAAAGACACAGAAAATACATGTTGGTAAATGTTGATACCTCTCGATCATTTGATCAATCTGTTTATCAATTAGTTAGTTGATTCAAAATTTCTCGTATCATAGCTAGTTTCTTATACCCTTTCACCCATAAGTAACTGGAATGGATTTTAACTCTTTGCATGCTAGCCGCGAAAATAACCGCCAAACGAATTAGGAGTATATGTTTTATTTCTCTCTGTAAATATGTCTTGAAATTTCATTAGAATTGTGTTCTAATGAAATTCCAAGACATATTCATGACATTCATAAGGAGAAATAAAAGAAAATATAATGAATTGTCATCTGCTATTTTTGAACTATTTATAACCCACAAATTTCCCAGCATGCAAAGAGTTGAAGCTACATGCCCACTGACAGTGGACACAAAATGTTATTTATATCAGCTGAGACATTTTCTGGCAAAATAAACATTCATTCACCATTGGATTGGAATTATTATGCATTTTATATCAGACATAAATTTTCACACTGATATCAGGGGCGATAATCGTGTTTCCTTAAAATGTTAACGGACATTACTATTTATTCTCTGTATTTATTTTTTGATGTGCAATTATCATACTTTATATTCTGTCGAAAATGTTATTTTTTTCAGGAGACGCATTTAATTAGTATAAAAATTAAAAAATATCATGCCTCATTTTCATATGAAAATAGCATGATTACCACCGCGCGTCACTATCAGTAAAATAAACATTACTAAATTATTATATCTGTATAGTGGGCACTTGTAATTTTTAGAACTGGTGGAATAGTAACACAATTATACACTTATTTAATTCCTATAAAGAACATTTTGTGTCTTCTGAGTGGGCATGTACCTTTAATATGTTAATTTTGCAACCAATTCAACCGTCACAAAATGATTTTCAGACTAGACTAGAAAAGGGTGTGTTATTTTGTTCTTAAAAATATGAAAATTACTTGCAATAAGTGCAGATCCTGATGAGACGACTCGTCACGAGCCGGCTCATCTGGATCTACGCTTTTTGCCAATACCGCTATACAGGCCTGTGGTGTTGAAAGGGTATCCGGACAAAACCCCCTCGGACAAAACACCCTCAACCTAAAAATGACTACATGGACATAACCCCCTCAATCGTTTTATCAGGTTGGACAAAACACCCTCAATGTTTTTTTCAGGGTGGACGAAACCCGCTCAATCGTTTTCTCAGGGTGGACAAAACACCCTCAATCGTAATAATACTAGTCATAATATAACCAGCATCTAAGCGAACGAAGAAGGCTACCATCTCTCACCAGAAGAAGATGAAGATCCTGTGTGAGCAGTACAATCGTGGTGAAAAGACATTGGCGGAGTTCATGGTGGCAATTGGACAGTGTACGTATTCGCATTCATTAAATGTAATGCACATGAGTAGTACTACTTGTTTTGAAATGTGCTCAAAATATTATGTATGAGTATATGCCTTGTGCTGTTCTGTACTTTTTGTACATGTATGCATGCTTGAGAATAAAACAACTGTTACTTGATTATTTTTATTTTATATGAATCATTGTTTGTTGTATATTATGACTAGTATTATTACGATTGAGGGTGTTTTGTCCACCCTGAGAAAACGATTGAGGGGGTTTCGTCCACCCTGAAAAAAACATTGAGGGTGTTTTGTCCAACCTGATAAAACGATTGAGGGAGTTATATATGTCCATGTAGTCATTTTTGTGTTCAGGGTGTTTTGTCTGAGGGTGTTTTGTCCTACATTCGTTGAAAGGGTTAAATCGAGATACAACAAACTCTCTATGATCAAATATTTCTCAACAATGTCACAGTGTACCTTTTACAGCCAAATTACGTTTGTGTTTTTTAAGTTAATTGTCTGCCTCATTCAAGTTTGTTCCGATATGAAGTTATAGATACGACACAAACAACATGCAATTAAGTCACCTGAGAGATGCATTATAATACAACATTTCCTCTTTGCATGCATGATATACTGCGGTTTGTATAGACAGTCCGGGACCATCTCAGTTTCGTATATCATTGGAGAACTAGCGCTTATTGGTATTGCGACCAGCGTAGATCCAGATCAGACTGTGCATCCGCACAGTCTGATCAGGATCTGCACGGTTCGCGATTCCATCATTCCATGAAACACCGTCATGCATGCTTCTAACAAGCAATATCGGGCTAAAGTTACAGTGTGCTAGTTGATTACGAGCTACACTAGTCACAAATCCCATAAGCCCCATTTCTCCATTCACAGCCACATTCGCAGGACAAAACGTACCACATGTGACATGTTGGTGTATACACTGATTATTATGCATATTCACTCGGCACATTCTGTAAAATTCTGATATCATCTGTTCATTAGCATCAATAATGAGACCTATAGTTGAATTATTGACAGTGTAGGTACATATTAGACGTTGTGGCTGATTTCGGACTACACTGGTCTCAAGTGTACGAAGTTTCTTTTCGTCAGCTGCGAGCCCATATTGTTTGCTACCCTTTATATTTTGTGAGATTAAACTTAAGATATAAAGTTTGTTTACTTTAAAATTCACAATTTTGTGACTATTGGAGGCTTCCGGAATCCAGTTTCTCGTCGTTGTATAATTATCAATGTTTGTGTGATTATTTATTTATGTCTGGAAGCTTCACTCGGGATACATGGAACATTTGTGGCTTACTGTTCAACCTTTATAGATGGAATATACATATGTGTATGGAAATTTATAGCTCTTTTCTGTATTTTCCTTATTTCTTCAGGATTACATATGTTGTTACCATTCATTTGAACCGTCTCGGTGAGACGGTTCAAATGAATGGTTGCAACATATGCTATATTTTGCCAACAGAAAATGTTGTATTAGACTAAACACAAAATCATCTCCAGAGTTATTTTAGTGTACATTTCTTCTGAACTATAATAACTGTTTGCATTTTGCCAAACTTTCTGCTCCAAATTAATATATGCCATGATGCTGTGACCAACTGTCTGTTCCACGTTTTGCTGCCGACGAACTGTTGGTTATTAAACGCATTAAATCTAAACAATATTTAAAAGTAAGTAATTTTTTATCAATAACAAAAAAGTCACCATCCCCAAAAAAAATTCTTTGTATCAAATATTGATTTTATTGCGAAAAAACGATTTTCCTATGGGAATTTAACATGGCGGCTAAAAATAGATTTTTTTAAAATATTTTCTTTATTTGTGGACCGATTTTCAAAATCTAACTTGTTTTCTCAATAAAATCGGAATTTCATCAAATAATCTTTTTTGGGGAGGGTGACTTTTCTTTATTGATGAAAAAGTACTTTCTTTTAAATATTTGTTAGATTTAATGTGTTTTATGGCCAAATGTTCGCCGGCAGCAAAACGTGGAACAGGCAGTAAGTAATTCAGTTTAACCATTTCAATGAGACATTTCAAACGGTTGTCATAATATAAGAATATTCTTGCGCGATGAGAAAGTGGGAAAATGTTTCAAATTATAATACATCTGCAGCAGTCGATCACTATATATATAGCTGAACTTGTTAATATTTCACTGCATACTTTCATTCATTTAATGGTTACAACACCTTTCATGATGACTGAAATAAGTAAAAAATATACTTGCTTTTCTGTAGCAAAAGTGTGTGTCATTAGAATGTAACAGGATGCCAATACAACCACCTGAATATAATTGTTATGGTAGTTTCACTTCAGTGTTATTTATATGGTAAATTAACCCTTTCCCTGTTTTGCGATATTTCGACTCTTCCAAATCGAAAACATCTGAATAAAAGGATCAAATGCTGGCTGGGTCAAATGATGGTTAAATTATCTGATAGAGTAGAAAACATTGTGGGAAAACGATAAATTGCTTGTTACAAGCAATTTCTCCTTTTCCCACAATGTTTTCTAAAGACATCTTCTGCAGAGGCGTGAAAAGTCGTTTCTATCAGGGAAAGGGTTAAGTATTATGAGATTAAACCACATGTCATTCTATTAATTGGGATGCATTTTTGTTAAGGAAAATTAATGTATTTTGTGCAACTTCTATTTATATGAAGTATACCACCATTTAGATTGAATATATAAATTAAGATACATGTACATGTATTTTCAAGGAGAAATCAAATTACACATCAATTTTAACCCTTATTATAATTACACCGCTAACTTAATTTTGTTGTTGTCTGCTGTTTATTTTCTATTTAACATTTTTATCATCTAAAAAAATGCTTTGACAGCACTTTAGAATAATTTACAACATGCTTTGACAGCACTTCAGAATCATTTCCATTGGAAATGATTCTGAAGTGCTGTCAAAACATGTTTTTTTATTGAGAAATAATGCAAGATATAAAAGCAACAGCAGACAACAATTGTTGTGAGTAGCGGTATAAGCGTTAAAACCCTTACACTGCTATATTAATTGTTGTCATCTGCTGTTTACAGTGGAACCTACAAACCGGACACTTTGGGACATCGATTCCCAAACATGTGAGCACTTCATGACACATTCTAGTGTTTTGCAATCATAAAAAGTCATTGTAAACCGAAAGACATAACAGTGAAACACGTATTTATAAGGTAAACATCTCTATTTTCCCGAGTGTCCGGTTTAGAGGGCTCCTGCTGTATTTTCTGTTCTGCATTGTTCTCATCTAAAACATGCTTTGACAAGACTTCAGAATCATTTCCAATAAACTTACTATCATAAACAATACATGTACACATTTTTATCCATAAATAACTTTTGTACACATTTTTTCCATAAATAACATTTTGTTTTACACATTTTCCATAAATAACATTTTGTACACATTTTCCCATAAATAACATTTGTAACACATATCCATAAATTTGTTACACATTTTTCCAAAAATAATAACATTTGTACACATTTTCCATAAATAACATTTTGTACACCTTTTTTCAAAAAATCACCTTTGTTTTACACATTTTTTTCCAAATAAAATGTTACACATTTTCCATAAATAACATTTGTACACATTTTCCATAAATAACATTTGTACACATTTTCCATAAATGTTACACATTTTCCATAAATAACATTTGTACACATTTTCCATAAATTTTCCATAAATAACATTTGTACACATTTTCCATAAATGTTACACATTTTCCATAAATGTTACACATTTTCCATAAATAACATTTGTACACATTTTCCATAAATAACATTGGTATACATTTTTAACCCTTACACCGCTATCTTATTTTTTTGTCGTCTGCTGTTTATTTTCCATTTTCCATTTTTATCATCAAAAACATGCTTTGACAGCACTTTTGAATACTTTACAACATGCTTTGACAGCACTTCAGAATCATTTCCATTGGAAATGATTCTAAAGTGCTGTCAAACCATGTTTTTATTGAGAAATAAGGCAAAATATAAAGGCAACAGCAGACATGTAACAATTGTTGTGTGTAGCTGTCTAAGGGTTAAATTTTTCTCAAATGTCTCTGATCATGTCTCAGATATTTCACTTTATGGACCGCAAATGACCGATATCAACGAACCGCACCATATTTGATCAAAGTCTAACGTGTTTGTGGTTAAGTCTTCTGAATTCCTATATTCTATTTTAGGAGAGATCATTTGGTAATTATGCAGGTTTCATTATTACTGTACTAGAGTGGAAGTATTCTTTGTCAATTGAGTTTACAAATACAATATAAATATACATTATGTTTCCTGATATGTTTCATCACTTTCTGCACATATCTGAAGCCCTGAGTGCCGTAATTTACAGCTGTGAACCCTTAGGAGGACTATATTTCACCATCTCGGTTTCAAGAAAAAATTAGAAACAATATTTACAATTTTCGATAAACAAATCGGCTAATCGGCAGTATGAAGCCAGTTGAGGTAAATGATACAGTGATGAGCTGATAGTAATGTGTTGAATAGAAGAACCAAACCTGCACAGTGGCGGACGTGAAAATTGGGGATTATCGTGTTTCATGATAATTATCACCGTACATTGAATGGATAGACAGTAGCCAGGAGGGTGTGTGTTACAAACACGGTATTCAGCGATGAATAATCAACGTACAATAGATCCAGAGGTTCAACAGGTAACGCAATGTAATTTGTGAGGCGGTCACCGGGCAGGGGCTTGTGTTCTTTACCAAATAAGATTCTGATCAGACTGCGCGGACGCGCAGTCTGATCAGGATCTTCTCTGTTCGCGATTGAATTTCACCGTAAGATCGTGGGAATTATTCTTGGTGCAAGATCGAGTGTGATAGGGTCAAGTGTATTACTGGCCAGTAGTGAAGGAAACCCAGTATTGTCATATCACGTCCCATTTGTAACCAAAATGACTATGTAATTATGTCCCGTGGAGGGTATTGTTGGGAAATGATGACAATTGGACATGATTGTGTCGCCACAGCGGCTGCCGGGGAGATGTTTGTTGTGTTCCACTTCAATAAATCAGTCTTCGTGATAATTCAAATGCTGATCTGGGGAATTGGGTGCCGTTTCACTAAACTTTGTACGATAAAAATGTTTGTACGCAGATTTCTCTATGAATTTGCTTTTCACATTAACGTGTTTCCCTCATAATTAATACTGGTTTGTACCTACGGGTTCATGTCATTAAAAGTGGCACATCCATGAAAGATTTTCCAAAATCAGCTGTTAAAACAAACATTATTGTGGATTTCAGTTTTGCGCTGACAAGTTCTATGCAGTTCTACAAAGTGAAACGGGCCCCTGTTTCCTAACCCAGCTAGAAAAAAAGTACCATAGGTGATATGTGATTGTTGGTTGTCATTATGTGTATCTTTCATCTGTCGAGGTTCTAGCTATGCTGCATCCTCAGGGTACATATTTGCCTTTCTGTAGCCTATTTCACCAACATTGCAAAGTATACTTATCTAGCAAAGTATACTTTGAGGGAGAAATTTTCAATTTTAGGATAAATTTATTAATTTTTATTATACTGAATTTATTACATTATCACAGCCAGAATGCCTGTGATAATGTAATAAAGTCAGTATAATAAAAAATAATAAAT
This sequence comes from Conchocele bisecta, assembly GCA_029237695.1. Lineage (NCBI taxonomy): Eukaryota > Metazoa > Mollusca > Bivalvia > Lucinida > Thyasiridae > Conchocele > Conchocele bisecta. Next base: position 54,438,978 of record CM055269.1, read on the forward strand.
TTATCCCTCAAAGTATACTTTGCTAGATAAGTATACTTTGCAATGTTGGTGAAATTATAGGCTACTGGTCTGTTCTTTACAGACCATGATGAGCCTCAGCATTACACTTGTGATGCTGGAATTATGGTGAGATTGCAATGCAAACCCAGTGATCAGAATACAGACACAGTTGAACCTCTGTGTGTTTCATTGTCACTGATGGGTCATTATTACAAACTAGACTGTATTAACACAGATGAAGGGGTCCACGGAATAAGGACGCTAACTCTCCCCCCTTATTTCACTAACCCCTTCAGGGATGGATTGTGGCCTAGGGGTTAGCACACCTAACTTCCAATCCGTAAGTTGTGGTTTCAAATCTCACCTTAGGCATCAAAAATACTTTCATAGAACATACTTTAACCTTTAGACCGCTACTCACAATAATTGTTGTCTGCTGTTGCTTTTGTATCTTGCCTTATTTCTCAATAAAAACATGGTTTGACAGCACTTCAGAATCATTTCCAATGAAAATGATTCTGAAGTGCTGTCAAAGCATGTTTTTGATGATAAAAATGAAAAATAGAAAATAAACAGCAGACGACAAAAAAAAAAGATAGCGGTCTAAGGGTTAAACTGTGTTCCCATCTCTATATGATCCTATAGCTGTTGGTGGGACGTTAACTCTTTCACCCCTAAGTAACTGGAATGAACTGTAATATGTTAATTTTGCAACCAATCCAATCGTCACAAAATGGTTTTCAGACTAGTCCATTTTTGGAAAGGTTTTTATTTTTGTTCTCAAAAATATGAAAATTATTTTCAAAAAGTGCAGATCCTAATGAGATGGCTCATCACGAGCCGGCTCATCAGGATCTACACTGTTTGCAAACCCCGACATAGCGGGCTTTCGGGTTCAAAGGGTTAAACCCATTCACTTTTTCTGACCCCTTTTACAATGGGACGTTTCTAGTTGGACACCATGGGGCCTTTTGCAAACCCCGACATAGCGGGCTTTCGGGTTCAAAGGGTTAAACCCATTCACTTTTTCTGACCCCTTTTACAATGGGACGTTTCTAGTTGGACACCATGGGGCCTTTCAGGCTGTACAGTTTTCAGGGGTTCCATTTTTTATGAATATGCAAGTGAGACTACATCTCCAATGGTTGACTAAATAATAATAGTTTAGCCCAGTTTTGTCAGCACATCTCATTCAGGCTTTGTTTGGGTACTTTCTTATCAAAATTTAAAAGTATGTCTGTATGTTTTGCAATGGTTAAAATGTTAACAGTGCATACAGTGTCTAACAAAAATTGATTTCTCCTTTATCAGATAAAATTGTATCCTTTTCGGCTGAAGACTTTAAACAAATGTGCTTTATGGCATAGTGGCCTGTGTTGAACCATATCAGCCTTAGGAAAAATGCAAAAGCATACCTTTATAATGGAATAGCAAAAGGGAAACTTACAATGCAGGAAATGGAAAATTGCCGTCTGCTGTCGTTTTTTTCCTCAATAAAAATATGCTTTGACAGCACTTTAGAATCATTTCCATTATTGGAAATGATTCTAAAGTGTTGTCAAAGGAATAGCAAGAGGGAAACTTACAATGCAGGAAATGGAAAATTGCCGTCTGCTGTCGTTTTTTTCCTCAATAAAAATATGCTTTGACAGCACTTTAGAATCATTTCCATTGGAAATGATTCTAAAGTGTTGTCAAAGCATGCTTTCGATGAGAAATATGGAAAATAAAAGACAAACAGCAGACAACAAAAATTATTTCAGCATTATATTAAAGGGTTAATTCATGTTATCCTGTAGAGGCTCGAGTTAGCAGTAGACATATTTTCCTGAAGCAGTGCATGGTGTTTTATTCTGTGGGTATATTCAAGAGCCGAAAATTGCTGTCTGCTGTTGTTTCACATTTTATATTCTTTCTCAATAAAAACGAGGTTTGACCTACTTTAGAATCATGTCCATTGGAAATGATTCTTATGTACTGTCAAAGGATATTTTTGGTTTTATCTCTTTGCTACCGAGACACAAATGATGATTTACTGAGGTACGTACATTTTAATATACTTGTTATTATTTCTTTATTTTCCTTGCAAACATCTTCATATTAATTTATTGTTAACATATTTTATTAATTTGGTGACAGTTTATAAAATGTTCCATTACTTATTTTTATGACATAATGAATTATACTTTTATGGAGAAAATTAAAAAATAAGGATACCGCCACCATGTCCGACTGTTTGCCCGTCTGTCTGTCCGAGATTTGCATTAAATGTTTTGGCTATCTACTATCTTGGTTATCGTAAGTGGTTTGAAACTTCATATACGTATTTGTCATCATCCATATTTTCATACCATAGCCCACACATGCGGCCCCTGTGCTCAAGGTCAAGGTCAAATGGCTTAGAAATATGTGTTATCGTTATTGACTGGTACATCTCCCATCAGTGTTTGCAACTGCTTGCTTGTTTCGACCTGTATCTGGCAAATGACATGAAAGTCAACCCTCATACCGCTACACACAACAATTGTCCAATGGAAATGATTCTGAACTGCTGTCAAAGCATGTTGTAAAGTATTCTAAAGTGCTGTCAAAGCATGTTTTTGATGATAAAAATGGAAAATTGAAAATAAACAGCAGACAACAAAAAAATAAGATAGCGGTGTTAAGGGTTAAAAGCATATGTATACCAATGTTATATATAAGGAAAATGTGTACATGTATTGTTTATGATAGTTTATTTAGTAGAATGGGAGGTATAAACGTGTTGTTATTTATATAGTGTCACCCATTTTGAAAGAGCCAGCCAGTTTTGACTTATGAGGCACTCTAATCTCTAACATCAGTACTTCCCAATTCCTATCCTATATGCCGGGTATCCGGTTGGCAGGCAATCGGTACCATTTATTTAAATAGCTGGTGGCTCACCAACCAGCCATATCAGTCCGAGTGGAGGCTCGAACCTTTGACCTCCCAGTTGCGAGGCTGATGAGCCACTAGGCCACGCCAACTGGTGAATAATATCGCAGTCAACAATTTTGTGTGCATTTCCTGATATGTTCGTTGGATCTTTACCAAACTTCATCAGAAGCTTCCTGAGACACATGCATGGTTTACCTACCACCCTGTGTCTTTTTGGTGATAGTTGCCTATTGACGATCCATCAGTTCATGCTGGGGATACACCATCTTACTGACAGAATATCAGACATTTGCTTAAATACCCTATTAAAATTGCCAAAAAAACAATTGAAATCAGAAGTAGTGAGTTCATAAAGCAATGAAAAATGTGTGGTATCTTTATCATGCTACAGAAAACAATAAACAGATCACAAATATAGCTTATTGTTCCATGAAAACACATCTTCATTAGAATTGTCTCTTAAGACAATTCTAATGAAATGCCAAGACATGTTTTCATTTAGAAGCAAACTATTTAATAATTGCTCTCTGCTGATGTGTAAACAGTAGTGTGATTTTATTTTACCCAATTAAAATTTTGAAATACCCAATTGCTTCAGAAATGATGGAGTGACAATACTCGATTACTAATTCCTTATCTGGAGCCCTGGAATAGTGTTTGCTTATTTAAATACAGAAGTATACACTGATATAATTCCAGCACAAAAATATTTACACAATTTCCTAACATTTGATTGGCCCGTAGCAAGTCTCTGTCCAAAATTTATATCCCAGTAAACTGCCATGCCGAACTACTTTCCGTAACCGTGAGGCGCAGTTAAAATAATTCTTAAGAAAACGGAAAATAAACACATTTTCTTGATGAATTTATTTCAAATTCTGGAATTATATGGAATGAATGGCATTTTTGTGGAATTTATCGGGGATATAAACTTGGAAAAGTCGCGGGAATACTGGACGAGGCCTTCCGGCCTTCGTCTAGTATTCCCGCGACTTTTCCAAGTTTATACCCCGATAAATTCCACAAAAAGGCCATTCATTCCTATATTAAATGGGTGGTTACAACTAGTTGCAGCCTGTAACTCTGTGAGCCTCCCGTACCATACACACCAGACTTGCGGTTGGAGAGTCACAGAGTTGCAGGCTGCAACTAGGTTACAACATGTACGTACGTTGGTTAGGGAAAAGCCGTCCAATGGCAGCAGGTAAATATGGCCCGGGATGAAACCATTGGCCTGGTCTTAAATGACTGTATCTGTTAATAGGCTGTTAAACACCAATAAATCAATCAGTCTTGGGGGAAAAAAACAAAACACATTATATTCAAAATGGTGACATATCTATTAAACTGTTTTCTGCATGAAATTCATTTTATCTCGTGGATATACTAATGAAGATAGTGCACACATTGACCAGGTCAACACTTGTAGCAGACCCCATATCTCAATGTCTCTATTCTGTTCATTTACCAGTAAGTGTTGTTTACCTTCCATTCTGGCTTCCTGAGATTAATGGTGAGGTTTTATCAGGGGAGATATACCTGCTATTGATATGTTCATTCCAATTATTGTGTTTGTCTTCAGCCTGCATGGAGAGATGGTTGATCAACCACATGCAGAGTACAAATATAGCAAATATATGTTTGTATGCAACACTACATGATGTGTACAACACTGCACTGATCAACCCTTTCACTCCTAAGTAACTGGAATGGATGTTGATATGTTTATTTTGCAACCAATCTAGTTGAAATGATTTTCATACCAGTCCATTTATGAAAATGGGATGTTTTTGTTCTCAAAACTATGAAAATTACTTGCAAAAGTGCAGATCCTGATGAGACGGCTCGTCACGAGCCGGCTCATCTGGATCTACACTGTTTGCCAATACCACTGTACAGCCGGGCCTGTGTTGTTGATGAAGGAAACAGAATTTATGAAAAGTGGGGTGTTTTTGTTCTAAAAAACATGAAACTTACTTGCAAAAAGTGCAGATCCTGATGAGACGGCTCGTCATGAGCCAGCTCATCTGGATCTACACTGTTTGCCAATACCACTATACAGGCCTACATATGGTGTTGAAAGGGTTGAAGTTCATTTCCAGTCTCGATCGAGGTCAGCCGTGACAACTGTGTTTCCTTATAATGTTAATGGAAAAACATGTTTATCAACTTCGTTACTACTTTATCATTCTTTTAAATTTCTCATTATGAATATACAACATATTGTGCACTACTCTCAGTAACGGGAGTATTAATAAATAATTATATGTAGGGTACATATATTGTCATTTGTAATTACTACTAAAATTAATGGAATAATTACTTTATTTTATAGTAATTCCTAGACAGATATTTTAGTATTTCATCAACACGAATAAAAAACAGTTTGCTGAAAAATCAAATTCATCCAAATAATTGGATTTTGCTATGAAGTAGATCTATATCTATTAATTCCCTAATTATGATGCATGTTTTATAGGGATCTGCCTATCACTAGTTGGTATTGGTGGGGGAAATAATCAGGTGAGTGTTGAGTGGTAAAACCAACTACTTGAACAGTCAACACTCTGATTCTATTTACAAATATCAGACTGACATGGATATGCATGTGTAGTATATGAATGACCTGTAGCCGATTTCACCAAAATTGCTAAGCATTCTTATCTTGCTAAGTATACTTTGAAGGAGCAATCATTATTACGAAATGCATACCCCCCCCCCCCCCCCCCCCCCCCCCGAAATGCATTATTTCTATCGAACTAACGACTGCATATATCTGATGATTAAAAGTATGCAGAATTATTATTATACTGAATTTATTACATTATCACAGCCAAAATGGAATAAATTCAGTATAATAACAAATTAATAAATGTATCCTGAAAGTGAAATTTTTTCCCTCAAACTGTACTTATAATTAGCAAGATAAGTATACTTTTAAATTTTGTTGAAATTGGCTAACAGGGTCTGCACTAATATTGGTCACGACCAGACATTGTTTCCAGAGATAAATGACAGAGAAACACATCAAACTTAGTCACATTGAGGTTTTCTTGTTTGTACCTGAAATCAGACGGACAGGCCAGTCTTGACCAATGTAAAACTTCCTGATGTCATCAGAAGGATCCTGGGGCCCGTTTCAATAAACTTTGTACGACTAAGATGTTTGTAAGTGCAAAATTATGATAGTCTGTAAATTTCACATTAACAATGTTTTCTTGTAAACAATTATTGGATTTACATTTATTGAGCATAGGCTGCATATGCAGCCTATGCTCAATAAATGTAAATCCATAAATTGAAATTTCCGGACGATCCTAAATTTGCACTTATGAACATTTTATAGTCTTACAAAGTTTAGTGAAACGGCCTCCTTAGACAGGTCTCCTCTACAGGGGTCATACCAATTATCCGGACAATCAGTTTATCGGACAAATCAAAATACCTGTTAATTAAGCGCATTCTTTTGATCCGATTTTGCAACGAATGCATCTAAGTTATGCAGGTGCATGCTTTTTTCATGCCAGTGTGAAGAATATGTTGGCATGGTAAACATTTTAGTAACATTTGCTGAACACATTCCCAACTCTGTGCAGAAGTTGTTTACAATGACAAAAGTAATGCGGGGGCTCAATCGAGTGCGCCCAATTACGTCATTGTTCTATAAATACAATACATTCTATAAATACGGTGTTTTCCAAGAAACGAAGGGATTTTCTGCAGAAATACACAATGCTGTTTACACTGGTTTACACGCGATAACATTATGATTTCAACGATAACATTATGATTTCAACGTGAGAATAGAAGTTATAAGACGATTATATATATGTTTGTCCGGATAACTGATTGTCGATTTTGGGGCAATCTTACGACTGATGACCTGACCCGATTTTAAGCGAGAAATATGGCACAGTTGAGAAAGCAAGAACCGACAATTGTTCTGTGAAAAGTTTATGCCCGTAGCTGCTATTTTAAGAAAAATATCGTTAAAAAACTGCCGTTTTTGTCCGATAATCTGGATGATCCCTAGCTGTATTAGTTAAAGCAAATGCAGTTACAGTGCTGAACCCATTGCTCCAGTAGCCTATTTCATCAACATTGCAAAGTATACTTTAGTAGTAAAGTATACTTTGAGGGAGAAATTTTCAATTCTATGATAAATTTATTAATTTTTATTATACTGAATTTATTACATTATCACAGCCAATTTGGCTGTGATAATGTAATAAATTCAGTATAATAATTCTGCATACTTTTAATCATGAAATATATGCATTTGTTAGTTCTATATGAAATAATGCATTTCAGGAAAAATAAATGATTACTCCCTCAAAGTATACTTTGGTAGTAAAGTATACTTTGCAATGTTGGTGAAATCGGCTACAGATAAGATGAGTTTTGGCATATGTTACACACTTATTTTAGCAGAATACACATTGATTATCAAAAGTGGGAGTACAAAATACTCACAGCAATGTGAAAATACGCATTGATTTTCAAATTGAGTAGTGAAAATACTGCAATAAAGTAGTAAAATTTACTTAGTTGAGCTGCAAAAAGCAAACTTTTTGCAGCTCAAATAAGTGAATTTGTTTATTTTTTATCATTTGTTCCTCATTAATAGGAAGACAATCAATAATACATTTGTCACAGTAAAATACACATTGAATTTGAAATATGGGCGTATAATACTCTTTAAATACAAAACTGGAATCTGCTGCCAGATCAGGGCCCGAGGTCACAGAACTGTTTTTGTACTCAACTTTGAACTGTGCTCAACTTGGACTCGCCCAAAATGTACATTATGCTGTTGAATATTATGTTTCATGTCTTTATGTACAAAAGGACCCAGGCCCGAGGTGGTTAAACTGTTCAGAGAATGTTTTCATGCTCAAATGGCATCTTGAGTCAGTCTAGTTGAGCATGGCTCTGGGTTGAGTACAGAGGAAGTTATATGACCACATAACCTGGTCTGAGAGACCCCGGGTTCTATACTGTTGTTGATCTGCCTCGATCAATCATAAGGCTACAAAAAATTAATGTTCAGATTCTCATCCCCGCCCGCCCCTAATAAAATGGCCCGCCCAAGGGTTTTTTATTTAAAAAAAAAATTAAATTTAAAAACATTTGGTAAAACTTACTAGAATGATGCGGCCCGCGTATAATACCGCTCCCACAGCTTTTTATCTGAGTGCTTTACGTAGCGCAATACAGCAACCCCGGCGGAACCGCCCCCTCGAGATTAGCAATACTTCAATATGAACATGTTATTACAAAACACTATTGCACGCAACTGCGCCTTGCCATTCAACACCTCGTTTTAGTATTGCCTGAAAATAAAAAATAAAAGTGTCCCACCCGCCCCATTTTTCCCCAAAATTTGGATGAGAATATAAACATTAATTATACCCCCCGCAACGAGTTGAGGGGGGGTATACTGGAGTCAGGTTGTCCGTCCGTCCGTCCGTCCGTGCGTCCGTCCGTCCGGATAAACTTAACATCAGAAATATTGTTATAACTTCTATTTCCTTCATCTAAAATGCTTGATATTTCACACATGCATTCCTGTAAGGCTCTACTACCATGCTGTGCCAAATCCACGACCGTCCAACCCCCGCAGATCCCAAGGTCAAGGTCAATTACTTAGTCCGTAAACTTAACACAGCAGAAATATTCTTATAACTTCTATTTCCTTCTAAAATGCTAAAATAATTTCACACATGCATTCCTGTAAGGCTCTACTACCATGCTGTGCCAAATCCACGACCGTCCACCCCCGCAGATCCCAAGGTCAAGGTCAAATACTTAGTCTCTTTACAAAACTTAACATCAGAGAAATATTGTTATAACTTCTATTTCCTTCATCTAAAATGCTTAATATTTCACACATGCCTTCCTGTAAGGCTCTACTACCATGCTGTGCCAAATCCACGACCGTCCAACCCCCGCAGATCCCAAGGTCAAGGTCAAATACTTAGTCTCTTTACAAAACTTAACATCAGAGAAATATTGTTATAACTTCTATTTCCTTCATCTAAAATGCTTAATATTTCACACATGCATTCCTGTAAGCTCTACTACCATGCTGTGCAAAATCCATGACCGTCCAACCCCCGCTGATCCCAATGTCAAGGTCAAATACTCTTTACAAAACTTAACATCAGAGAAATATTGTTATAACTTCTATTTCCTTCATCTAAAATGCTTAATATTTCACACATGCCTTCCTGTAAGGCTCTACTACCATGCTGTGCCAAATCCACGACCGTCCAAACCCCCGCAGATCCCAAGGTCAAGGTCAAATACTTAGTCTCTTTACAAAACTTAACATCAGAGAAAATATATTGTTATAACTTCTATTTCCTTCATCTAAAATGCTTAATATTTCACACATGCATTCCTGTAAGGCTCTACTACCATGCTGTGCAAAATCCATGACCGTCCAACCCCCGCTGATCCCAATGTCAGGGTCAAATACTCTTTACAAAACTTAACATCAGAGAAATATTGTTATAACTTCTATTTCCTTCATCTAAAATGCTTAATATTTCACACATGCATTCCTGTAAGGCTCTACTACCATGCTGTGCCAAATCCACGACCGTCCAACCCCCGCAGATCCCAAGGTCAAGGTCAAATACTTAGTCTCTTTACAAAACTTAACATCAGAGAAATATTGTTATAACTTCTATTTCCTTCATCTAAAATGCTTAATATTTCACACATGCATTCCTGTAAGGCTCTACTACCATGCTGTGCAAAATCCATGACCGTCCAACCCCCGCTGATCCCAATGTCAAGGTCAAATACTCTTTACAAAACTTAACATCAGAGAAATAAGTTATAACTTCTATTTCCTTCATTGAAAATTCTTATTATTTCACTTGTGCATTCCTCTAAGGTTGTACTATCATGCTGTCACAAATCTACGAGTGTCCAACCCCCGCTGCTCCCAAGGTCAAGGTCACATACTTAGTCTCTTTACAAAACTTAACATCAGAGAAATATGTTATAACTTCTATTTCTTTCATGGAAAATACTTAATATTTCATATGCTGTGACAAATCCCCGCTGATCTCGAGGTCAACGTCACATACATACCGTATAACCTTGGCTTAACGCCCCCCTCCTAATAAACGCCCCCCCCCCCCCCCCCCAAATAAAAAAAAAAAAAAAATCCTTATTTGTGTTTGAAATTGGCGGTCCTTGGTAAAAAACAATTTTTTTTTTTTTTATTATTATTTTTTTTTTTTAATGGCAATAATAAACGCCCCCCCCCCCCCCCCCCCAAATAATTTTTTTTTTTTTTTTTACCAATGACCGCCAATTTCAAACACAAATAGTCTTTAAATCTTTATTTGTGTTTGAAAATTGGTGGTCTTGGTAATTTTTTTTTTTTTTTTTTTTTTTTTTTCTTTTTTACTGGCTAATAAACCCACCCCCCCACCTAAATCCCCCAAATATAAATAAATTTTTTTTTTACCAATGACCGCCATTTCAAACACAAATAATCCTTAAATCCTTATTTGTGTTTGAATTGACGGTCCTTGGTAATTTTTCTTTTTTTTTTTTCTTTTTTTTTTTTACTTTTTTTCTTTTTACTGGCTAATAAACGACCCCCCCCCCCCCCCCCCAACCCCCCCCCCCCCCCCAATATAAAAATAATAATAATTTTACCAATGACCGCCAATTTCAAACACAAATAATCCTTAAATCCTTATTTGTGTTTGAAAATTGGCGGTCTTTGGTATTTTTTTTTTTTTTTTTTTCTTTTTTTTTTTTTTTTATTGGCTAATAAAACGCCCCCCCCCCCCCCCCCTTTTGTAAAATGTAACGCCTCCGGGGGGCGTTAATTCGAGGTTATACGGTAGTCTCTTTTACAAAAACTTAACATCAGAGAAATCGGTTATAACTTCTATTTCCTTGCTCGGATCTGCTTCACATTTCACACACTCATTGCTCCAATGGACCTCTACCACCCTGTGACAAATTCACGTTCATGCCGCTCGCGCTAATCCCAGAGTCAAGGTCACAAGCCCACACACTTGGAAATTTGTACATATTTTAGGGGTACCTGGGCCCACGCGGGGGGTATATTCCGTAAACCTCGCTTACTGACCAATCTAGTTTTTTGTAGCCTAAGCTATGGTACATATTCCCACACAACAACATGTACCTGCATATGAACCAGATGGTCAGTTGTAAAATTCACATGTTTCCTTTAATTAGAAATTATCTCTTTGATACTTAGCATTGGTGTGTGCTGGCTCAGGTTGTATCAATTGCGCTTATACAGTTGGGTGGCTGTGACTGGAGAAACAGGTCTTATGGTATTTGTGACCAGTGTAGACCCAGATCAGACTGCGCATCCGCGCAGTCTGATCAGGGTCTACACTGGTCATCATACAGTCATTGACATACACGTCAGACTATAAGCAAATGGTGTACCAGGTTACATGAGTCTGCTAGCACACCAAAAGCTAGACTGGACACAGTTGAAATATCCCTCATTTATTTAGCCATGGCCAGATAAATGGGCTGTTGGCTGATAAAAAAACAACACTAATAGGAGATGCATAACCAGTGTAGATGCTGATCACATTGTACTGTTAGTCAGTCAACTGCTTAACCCTTACACGCTATCTTATTTTTTTTGTCCGTCTGCTGTTTATTTTCTATTTTCCATTTTTATCATCAAAAACATGCTTTGACAGCACTTTAGAATAATTTACAACATGCTTTGACAGCACTTCAGAATCATTTCCATTTCCATTGGAAATGATTCTGAAGTGCTGTCAAACCATGCTTTTTTTGAGAAATAAAGCAAGATATAAAAGCAACAGCAGATGACAATTGTTAAGGGTTAAAACGTGATATTCATGGACATATACGATGGTAGACAGAATGAGTGGTCCTTAGTAGGTGTTAGGTTGTGGTTCATTTATATACTTAGTGTGATTAGTATCGGGTAAAGTAAAACATATAAATAGTAATATTTTGACAAATGATAAAAGGGGGTTAACCAGATTAACCTGCATTTTGATAATAAATCATCTTATGGATGTTAAATGACCCAATTACTGCCATATATGGCATGTGAAGACACTACAATAAAAGAAAAAAGCTTTTAAATGTAGATTTGTATCATGATTTCTGTACGTATATGCCCTGGATGACCTCACGTAAATTCTGTTTTATATTTTGTTGTCTGTTGTTTCGTTTAAAGGGAGATCTACATTCACATGTGTTTTTAACAAAAGTCCGGAGTTCTTTGTTTTCTGCTTTATAAGGTTACAATGGGTCCTGCTGAAATGGGTAGTCAGTTATTTCCCTTTGAAAATCTATTTATAGAGACCCGGTCCTATGTTGTATTTTAGCGTTTCTTACTGAATGGTACTAAAATTGAGATTGCGAACAGGGTAGACCCAGATCAGATTGCACATCTGTGCAATCTGATCTGAGTCTACACTGTTTGCAATAAATTAATAACAAGTGTGAAAATATGAATGTGACAAATAACAGTCTTGGATCACATTGCGCAATTATGTAGGATGATCTGGAAAAACACTAGTGGAAAACACTATAGTTGCTCCTTTTCACAACATATCGAGCTACATTTGCCCTGTTTACAAACATTAATGCCATAAAATATACAATTTGAACCGGATTTCTATAAATACATTCAAAGGGAGCTAGCTGACTACGATCCTTCATTATGTTTTCATTTCTCTCCTGGTAATTGGTAGGCATGTCCAGCGAGATGTAGATCTCCAGGTGTGCACATATGCATGCATCTCGGGTCCCTTTGACTGCTTGCTAGCACATGGATGATGGGAGGGTTGCCAGAAGGTTATGGTGAACCCATTCCTGCACAGGTTCAAACCTCAATGGTGAATCCATCATTTCCCAACCTCATTGGTTAATCCATTATTTCCCAACCACACTTATGATTCCATCATGTCCCAACCTCAATGGTGAATCCACCATTTTCCAACTCAACAATGAATCCATAATTTCCCAACCCCAATGGTGAATCCATCATTTCCCAACTCAACAATGAATCCATCATTTCTCAACCTCAAGGGTGTGGGTGGAAGGTGGGTGCAAGCGATGGGTAATTTAACGATCGGGGTTCATCCTTACCGGAATTCCGACAGGAGACCTGGTTTGGCCCTCACATACGTCTTTGGCATTTTGTATGTGACAGTTGAATCTGGTTATACCCCTTATGTTAGTATTACGATATTCATAATCCTATTTTAGGGGAAGGGGCCAAGTGACTTTGGTGTGGTATGGACCTGCCACCAGGTCAGGTTATTCTAATTTCAGGGCTGAATATATTGTTTCTCGATGTAAATATTCTGTTTTGATTTTGGAATTTTCCCCCCAATGCAGCAGGTTAAAATGGGATCGAACCCGTTTGCCCGGCCTTACATGACCTTAGCTGTTGATAGGCCGTTAAACATCAATAAACAAAAACAACCTCAATGGTGAATCAATCATTTCCCATCCTCAATGGTGAATCCATCATTGCCCAACCTTGATGGTGAATTCATCATTGCCCAACCTTGATGATGAACCCATCATTTCCCAACCTCATCCTCAATGGTGAATCCATCATTTCCCAACCTTGATGGTGAATCCATCATTGCCCAACCTTGATGGTGAATCCAACCTTGATGGTGAATCCATCATTGCCTAACCTTGATGGTGGATCCATCATTGCCCAACCTCATTGGTGAATCCATCATTTCCCAAACCTCATTGGTGAATCCATCATTTCCCAAACCTCATTGGTGATTCCATCATTGCCCAACCTCAATGGTGAATCCATCATTTCCCAACCTCAATGGTGAATCCATCATTTCCCAACCTTGATGGTGAATCCATTATTTCCCAACCTCATTCGTGAATCCATCATTTCCCAACCTCATTGGTGAATCCATCATTGCCCAACCTCAATGGTGAATCAATTCGTGTCCAACCTCAATGGTGATTCCATTATTTCCCAACCTTGATGGTGAATCCATCATTGCCCAACCTCATTGGTGAATCCATCATTGCCCAACCTCAATGGTGAATGTTAATCCATCATTGCCCAACCTTGATGGTGAATCCATCATTGCCCAACCTCAATGGTGAATGTGAATCCATCATTGCCCAACCTTGATGGTGAATCCATCTTTGCCCAACCTTGATGGTGAATCCATAATTGTGAATGTGAATCCATCATTGCCCAACCTTGATGGTGAATCCATCTTTGCCCAACCTTGATGGTGAATCCATAATTGCCCAACCTCAATGGTGAATGTGAATCCATCATTGCCCAACCTCAATGGTGAATCCATCCTTGTCCAACCTCAATGGTGATTCCATCATTTCCCAACATTGATGGTGAATCCATCATTGCCCAACCTCATTGGTGAATCCATCATTGCCCAACCTCAATGGTGAATCAATCATTGCCCAACCTCACTGGTGAATCTATCATTTCCCAATCCTCATTGGTGAATCCATCATTTCCCAACCTCAATAGTGAATCCATCATTTCCCAACCTTGATGGTGAATCCATCATTTCCCAACCTCTGGTGAATCCATCACAACCTCATTGGTGAATCCATCATTGCCCAACCTCAATGGTGAATCCATCATTTCCCAACCTTGATGGTGAATCCATCATTGCCCAACCTCAATGGTGAATCCATCATTTCCCAAACCTCATTGGTGATTCCATCATTTCCCAACCTCAATGATGAATCCATCATTTCCCAACCTTGTTGGGGAATCCATCATTTCCCAACCTTGATGGTGAATCCATCATTTCCCAACCTTGATGGTGAATCCATCATTGCCCAACCTTGATGGTGAATCCATCATTGCCCAACCTCAATGGTGAATCCATAATTTCCCAAACCTCATTAGTGATTCCATCATTGCCCAACCTCAATGGTGAATCCATCATTTCCCAACCTTGATGGTGAATCCTTCATTTCCCAACCTCAATGGTGAATCCATCATTTCCCAACCTTGATGGTGAATCCATCATTTCCCAACCTTGATGGTGAATCCATCATATCCCAACCTCAATGGTGAATCCATCATTTCCCAACCTCAATGGTGAATCCATCATTTCACAACCTCAATGGTGAATCCATCATTTCCCAACCTTGATGGTGAATCCATCATTTCCCAACCACAATGGTGAATCCATGATTGCCCAACCTCAATGGTGAATCCATCATTGCCCAACCTCAATGGTGAATCTATCATTTCCCAACCTCAATGGTGAATCCATCATTTCCCAATCTTGATGGTGAATCCATCACTTCCCAACCTCAATGGTGAATCCATCATTGACAAACCTCAATGGTGAATTCATCATTGCCCAACCTCATTGGTGAATCCATAATTTCCCAACCTCAATCGTGAATCCATCATTTCCCAACCTCAATCGTGAATCCATAATTTCCCAACCTCAATGGTGAATCTCATCATTTCCCAACCTCATTGGTGAATCCATCATTTGCCAACCTTGATGGTGAATCCATCATTGCCCAACCTCAATGGTGAATCCAACATTTCCCAACCTCATTGGTGAATCCATCATTGCCCAACCTCAATGGTGAATCCATCATTTCCCAACCTCATTGGTGAATCCATCATTTCCCAACCTCAATGGTGAATCCATCATTTACCAACATCAATGGTGAATCCATCATTTTCCAACCTCAATGGTGAATCCATCATTTCCCAACCTCAATGGTGAATCCATCATTTCCCAACCTCATTGGTGAATCCATCATTTTCCAACCTCAAAGGTGAATCCATCATTTCCCAACCTCAATGGTGAATCCATCATTTCCCAACCTCAATGGTGAATCAATTATTTCACAACCTTGATGGTGAATCCATCATTTCTGAACCTCATTGGTGAATCCATAATTGCCCAACCTCATTTGTGATTCCATCATTGCCCAACCTCCTTGATGGTGAATCCATCATTTCCCAACCTCAATGGTGAATCCATCATTGCCCAACCTCAATGGTGAATCCATCATTTCCCAACCTCAATGGTGAATCCATCATTTTCCAACCTTGATGGTGAATCCATCATTGCCCAACCTCATTGGTGATTCCATTATTGCCCAACCTCCTTGATGGTGAATCCATCATTTCCCAACCTCAATGGTGAATCCATCATTGCCCAACCTCAATGGTGAATCCATCATTTCCCAACCTCAATGGTGAATCCATAATTTCCCAACCTTGATGGTGAATCCATCATTTCCCAAACCTCAATGGTGAATCCATCATTTCCCAACCTTGATGGTGAATATATCATTGCCCAACCTCAATGGTGAATCCATCATTGCCCAACCTCAATGGTGAATCCACCATTGCCCAACCTCAATGGTGAATCCATCATTGCCCAACCTCATTGGTGAATCCATCATTGTCCTACCTTGATAGTGAATCCATAATTTCCCAACATCAATGGTGAATCCATCATTTCCCAACCTCAATGGTGAATCCATCATTTCCCAACCTTGATGGTGAATCCATCATTTCCCAACCTTGATGGTGAATCCATCATTTCCCAAACGTCAATGATGAATCCATCATTTCCCAACCTTGATGGTGAATCCATCATTTCCCAACCTCATTGGTGAATCCATCATTGCCCAACCTCAATGGTGAATCCATCATTTCCCAACCTCTATGATGAATCCATCATTTCCCAACTTCAATGGTGAATCCATCATTGCCCAACCACAATGGTGATTCCATCATTTCCCAACCTCCTTGGTTATTACATTGTGTATTGTTGTAGTATGAACGCTAGGTCAGTCTGGCTTTGTAGTAAATGGAATCAGGACTGGTATTCAAATGTTTGTTTGTTTATATAGTATGTCTGGTAGTCTGGCATGCTATTTGTGCATTTGCAGATGGTCAGATAATAGCTCTTTTAGAACATGCTTATAGTGTGTAATGAATACATCCTTAGGTCCAGGTTTGCCATCAATAGCTGCTCCAAGTTGAAGTAAAAATGTCTCAAAATTGGCATGGTTGTCAATGAATCGATGAAATATTTTTCTCTGCTTCACTTTTTTATGTTGTATGTAGATTAGTCTGGTGCAATGGAATCTCTCTGAACCCGACACCCTGGGAGGAGATCTCAGGGTGTCCGGCTTAGAATTGCTACTACAGTTGGACATATTAGCACTCAAAGACATGAGTATGTGCTTTGCAATCATGAACATACATCAGAGATAAATTAAATGACAATAAATACCATCTAATTAAAACATGCCCAGCTTTTCTGGTTGTCTGGTTTAGAGTGGGTCTACTGTACTAATAACCTAAACCTTTACATGCAGAAATATTGTCATGACAACCCTTTGAACCATCTCGACGAGACGGTTCAAATGAGTGGTAACAACATATAGTTTGGTTGAGAAACAAGAAAAGATTTTTGGAAAAAGATATTGATTTTTCTACCCATAAAGGGTTTTTCTGGGAGGACGACCCTCTAGTATCCTTGGGTTACCAGTAGCCTATTTCACCAACATTGCAAAGTATACTTATCTAGCAAAGTATACTTTGAGGGAGACATTTTCAATTTAAGGAAGAATTTATTATTTTTTATTATATTACATTATCACAGCCATTTTGGCATTTTGGCTGTGATAATGTAATAATAAATTCAGTATAATAATTCTGCATACTTTTAATCATCAAATTTATGCAGTGGTTAGTTCTATATGAAATAATGCATTTTGGGGAAAATAAATGATTACTCCCTAGAAGTATACTTTGCTAGATAAGTATACTTTGCAATTTTGATGAAATCGGCTACTGATCCATTCTCCGCGTGACTGGGTTTGGCAGGTTGCTGGCGATTTGCAGACTTTCTGGCAAACTGTCCAGTAAATAAACACTTGCTCTTTAACTTCTGCTGATTATAGTTTTAATTACTCCAGCAGTTGTGGGGTACAGCACACTTCAAGTGAGCAAGGAATTAGTGTATGGCATACGGTTGGTATCCACTGTTATGGTGATTTAATAGGAAATTTGTATCATGTAGTAAAATGCTACAATACATCAAATGACATTACTTTATTGTTTCGTCATTGTACATATAATGGCTTACACTGTGAACAAATACGTTTTTTATTCAAATCTGTTCCATCATATTCCACACTCTTCTGAAATTTGGTATGACCACTTCTTTCGTGGTTGTGTTTGGAACTAAAAAATTGTTCGGGAATCTTATTTTGCCTGAATTTCTCTTGGATTATTGTTTCCCAAAATGTTGCAACTTGGAATTATCTAAAATCTGTTGCAATTTACGCTTTTTGTAAGTATACATATGTGAATTTTATTTTGTGTGTTGTATTATGATAATTATTTAGCTTCGTCCAATAATAGTCAGCTGTACTACATACCTGTTTTTAGCTCGCCTGCACGAAGTGCATAAGAGCTTATGGCATACCCCCGGCGGCGGCGGCATGGCGTCGGCGTCCACGTCGTCCACAAACTTAACGTTGGGTAAATGTCTTATAACTTCTGTTTCCTTTCATGGAACACCTTGATATTTCATACATGCATTCCTCAGATGACCCTCTATCATGCTGTAGCACATCCACGACCCACCACCCACTTTCCCCAAGATCAACATCATAAACTTGACGTTGGCGTAAATGTCTTTTTATAACTTCTGTTTCTTTACAGGGAACGCCTTGATATTTCATACATGCATTCATCTGATGATACTCTATCGTGCTATAGCAAATCCATGACCCACCACCACCCCCCCCCCCCACCCCTTTCCCCAAGGCCGAGGTCACAAACATAGCACATTCATAAACTTAACGTTGGGGTAAATGTCTTAACATCTGTTTCCTTTCATGAACGCCTTGATATTTCATTCATGCATTCATCTGATGAAACTCTATCGTGCTATAGCGAATCCATGACCCACCGCCCACTCCAAATGTCTTATAACATCTGTTTCCTTTCATGGAACACCTTGATATTTCATACATGCATTCCTCAGATGACCCTCTATCATGCTGTAGCAAATCCACAACCCACCACTCAACCCTTACCCCAAAAGTTTGAGTGAAGGCTGCCAACA
The DNA here is from genome assembly GCA_029237695.1 of Conchocele bisecta. Taxonomy (NCBI): domain Eukaryota; kingdom Metazoa; phylum Mollusca; class Bivalvia; order Lucinida; family Thyasiridae; genus Conchocele; species Conchocele bisecta. Next base: position 54,458,039 of record CM055269.1, read on the forward strand.
GGCGAGCTTCGTTGTCTTCTGACAACTCTTGTTACATTTACAATATAGTGTACTTTGTGCTTATCATTGCACATGTGTTTTTTTATTAAAAGTGTAACATCCACTACCAACGCTCATTAGTAATAATATATCTTAAGATTGGAACATATTGTATCATGTGTTATTCCATTTTGTATTTTGTCTCGTGCATTACCATGCACTGCATACTGTGCAAGAAGAAACGTTTATATGAGTAACAAATTGTACACAATTCATATGACAAAATCAAATTTAAGTGAAATTATGTAATATAGCCAATTAATATAATATAACATACATCATGCATGCACTTTCAGTGGCAATTTAATATGTGCGCAAAATTACCGACTATTCAAAAGTTAGAAGTGTTGACATTACACTACTGTTGTACACTGTTCTGTTATTACTACTTTGTGTACGTAAACATGTAATATAGATGACAATCCATGCAACCAACATGTGATATGAATATCATGAGTATATGAGGCTGACATACCTGTTTGAGCACGTAGCGAACATTAGATATCACTTCATTCATTTAATAGTTTGTCCTTACTCATTGCTTACTTTATGTTGATTACTGACCTCAGCGAAACATGTCGGCAAAGCAAGCAAGAAGGGTAGCATGTGTGTTTTGATCAGTAAAATTACAAACAATATCAAGATACCCACGACTATCGCCGAACACGTCTATCGAAACAACGTATACTACCGTAAGCGGTTCACGTTCCATTTCTAGCTGATTGCCTGAGTGTGTATTTGTGGGACCGTGTACCGCTAATCATGGAATGCATGTTAGTGCCAATTCAATACTCGACCTACATGCACGTATTTGGCACATTATACTTATTTTCCAGGCCAGGAAGTGGTGTTCGGTCTATCGGATGTATTATTTTCTGTTGTACATGCACATGCATGCTTAACTGAACTTAAGTGGATCAATATATGTCTTAGTTTTAGTGCAGATGGGCTATTAATAAGTACAACCCAATATGGAATGGATATGCCACTCGCTCATGCAGCACATTCATTGACATAAACTATTTGTATACACAGGCGAGTTTCTGACTAATCAACCATATGTGTGTTAATTGTTTGACTTGCATGATACAAATTCCAAACAAATGCACGATAAGAAGTCCCTCTAGTTACAACTACACAGACACATTCTGGAATGGTATATGTTTTTTATATGCATGAATTCCATAGCCAGCAGAGTATGATTCAGAACTGTAAGTACAGTTAATAATATAACAATGTTAAATATTGCATGTAAACCCATATAAAATAAAGCAGTACTCCAACTGCTGGTCGTGGAATGCATGTTTGTGCCACGTTCAAAGCCCTGCCGCTATGTGCGTGTTATGTGTTTAGCCTGATGTATTGCGTTTCTAGTATACATGTAGGTTCATGTGTCTTATTTGGGTATCTTGTTATATATTGTCCATAGTATAGCATGCACAAAGATAATGAGCTATGACAACAACGAAACATTCATGAAACGGCCACAGAAATAATTTATCCACATGGGTTGTTTATCATATCTGAAATGATAACAAACATAACTAGGAATACATGTATGAACTTGTATCATGAAACATGAAGACTTATAGGCAAAATGAATAATGATGCTGGATAAACCACTATGTTGACGTATATGTTTCGTCTAATTTCTCGTGAAACATTATGGTGGATGCTGACATGTGGTAGATAGAATGTATCACCATGCTTTGGGTTTCTACACCCAGCTTGTCATACAGTGCACCTCTTTTCTGTTATTACCAATGTACAGTGTGGTCTATTATATGTGGTCTCATTTCGGTATATTGTCAATATTCTGAATAAAACAAGCAGTACAGCAGCTAACTTTGGACAGGTAGAAAGTAGAAGTATTATATTTTCAGCTCTAGGTTGATGCCCCAACCAGGATGCAACAAGTACTGACAGTGCGCATTAATACTACTAAAACCAAAACAAAACTATTTTATTAGCCAGGTTTTTTGAAAAAAAATCCAGGCTATTGGATTGGCGAAAGCCGGGCGGGCGGGCGGGCGGGCGGAGGGCGGCGTCCACAATCAATGTTAAGTTTTCGTGTTTGAGTCCATTTCTTTGTTACTGTACCACCTAGGACCACCAAACTTTCACAGCTTCATAATCAAGGGGTGCCCACCACATATCACTATCCAACATGTTACTTTTTTTTTTAACTTCACCCATTTTTTCCGCGCAGTCGACTTAGCCATTTTCAATGTTAAGTATTCGCGTTTACAATGTTAAGTTTTCGTGTTTAAGTCCATTTCTTTGGTACTGTACCACCTAGAACCACCAAACTTTCACAGCTTCATAACCAAGGGGTGCCTACCACATACAACTATCCAACATGTGACCATTTTTTTACCTTCACCTATTATTTCTACGTAATTGACTTAGCCATTTTCAACGTTAACTTTTTAATGTACGTCTGGTTAAAGTTTTTTGGTTAAAACTTTTTTGTTATACTATATCTCTGCAACTGTTTCGCCCATTACCTTGAAACTTCACATGGGTGTTTATCATCATCCATATTTTCATTCTAACCCCCAACCGTGCGGCCCCTGTGCCCAATGTCAAGGTCAAATTACTTTGATTTTTTTTGTTAAAGTTTTTTCGTGTACTATATTTCTGCAACTGCTTCACCCAATACCTTGATACTTCACATGGGTGTTTATCATCATTGTCGGTGCGACGCGATCCTGTGCCCAATGTCAAGGTCAAATTACTTTGAATTTTTTTGTTAAAGTTTTTTCTTGTACTATATCTCTGCAACTGCTTCACCCAATACCTTGATACTTCACATGGGTGTTTATCATCTTTGTCGCACCTGCTTGCGGAAAGCGCGATCCTGTGACCAATGTCAAGGTGAAATTACTTTGAATTTTTTTGTTAAAGTTTTTTCGTGTACTATATCTCTGCAACTGCTTCACCCAATACCTTGATACTTCACATGGGTGTTTATCATCATTGTTGCACCTGCTTGCGGAAAGCGCGATCCTGTGCCCAATGTCAAGGTCAAATTACTTTGAATTTTTTTGTTAAAGTTTTTTCGTGTACTATATCTCTGCAACTGCTTCACCCAATACCTTGATACTTCACATGGGTGTTTATCATCATTGTCGCACCTGCTTGCGGAAAGCGCGATCCTGTGCCCTATGTCAAGTTCAAATTACTTTAAAATTTTTTGTTAAAGTTTTTCGTGTACTATATCTCTGCAACTGCTTCACCCAATACCTTGATACTTCACATGGGTGTTTATCATCATTGTCACACCTGCTTGCGGAAAGCGCGATATCGTCGGCATTTTGGCATACGTCCGTCCATTCGTCTGTGTGTCCGGTTAAAGTTTTTTGGTTAAAGTTTTTCCATCTACTATATCTATTTTTTTGGTGTCCATGCCTCGCCCCAAGGCGCGACATGCAGGCCACGGCCATCTAGTCTACACAAAGTGGGTATAATTATGTTATCCAAGTGTCTATGCTTGGAAAAAACCTGGCCTTCGTGGCTTTGCCTCGTTTTTTGTTATAATATAATATCCGCCCAGTATGTGCAGCATGCCACGGGGTAAAACAATCTCCTTTTTGTTTCTTTGTTTATTTTCATAATTCCGCCGATAACATAAACATGATAAATTGTAATATTTCATAAATGTGTTGTATTTTCTGTTAACCATGACATACTGTTTGCATATTTGCGATACATGATTTCATTCCATAGCTACCCCAACGCCAATAGTCAAAGTCAAATGACGTTTGCGCTAAAGCTTCTGGCAAAATATGCGTTAATATACCATCCATCAATCGAATCGGCGGCCGGGGTTATCCATTGATGTCAGAATATTAGTTTTATATTGTTTATTTGTAAAGTACCTTGCCATTAATATACAACGCATACACCAAGTTGATGTCTACTGTATTCCTATTACGTCCGCATACTAATAGCATTGGCTGAATGAGCAATTGCCGTTAAACGAGGATGGCTGGTATACTTTTGAAAATTCAAATTAGTACTTAATTTAATAATAACTGATAATAAATATAGAGTATTAACACTATTACATAAACACTTTAAATAACCGGACCGTTGTGCATGCATATATAGCAGATGCTGAAAGTTGCATTACATATTATTTTCGGCAAAATATTAATATCCAAATGTGTGGGTCGGGCTCCATATAAGCACCATTAGTCTACACATGTATATGTACATAGCGTACTTGTAACAACACAACGGCTGTATATATATTTTAAATACAATACGTAGGTAGCAACCGTGTTTTGTGCAGCCATATATTACCAATACAAACAGTAGATGTGTCCAACATATCGACTCGATTAACAAATGTTGTATTAAAAATCTGACCTTTCTGTGTGTATAATTATTGACTAATATTTTTACAATTATTTTAAAGACGGGCGGACAGTAATGTAATATATATACAACTAATACTTCCAACGTATATGATTACGACATATCAGTCTAAACAGCATTGCAACGTTTAATTTCGGACGGGAACATGATGTACTCATTGATATAATCAGGGCCTATCAATTAACAGCTAATAGTCGACCCAGATATAGTGAGTATGCCAATGTACATGTATGTACATACATGACACAATGCCTGTACAATGGCGGCCATCTTTGATTTATACAAATTATAATTATATTCCTTTAAAATATGAGAAGTAAATCTTTTGCAATGTGTCACCTCATATGTGTCAGAAATTGTTATCATTTCCCTTCTGGTATTACTGGTACAAAATGATGCAATTTCTGTTAGTAGATTAACACCGGCCGCCACCATTTTTCATATAGATGTATATTTAATCGTTAATTATCTTCTGACATATGCCATTGTTAGCACGATTGTGTATAATCATCTTGCGAGCCCGTCTAGTTTGTCTTGTATCGATGCTGTTCATGACAGGCAGTGTGTGCCAACTGATCAGCATAATCAACATAATTTGGTTAAAATTGCGGCCATCTTGGATTTATTGAACATGTAGATATCACAAAATAGCCTGGTAAACCTGTGGATGCATTATATTTATTAATTATCTGAAGTTGGTTGGCAAATTCCCTTCGTTTATGTATGTACGATACATCTAGAGAGAAAAATTCTATACAATAATGTAATTTTCAACAATTACTGCCATCTTGTTTATGGAACTTAACAAGTGTGCATGACTGCCATGATGCTTCTAACACATGTAATGTTCAGGAGACATATAGCTGAACGACTGAATGCCGTATTACTTCATAACTAGTGTTTAGTACCCACATTGATAGCACGTCTTTGTCAATTTATTTACATATTTTAGGAAATTCCTATAAAATGGCGGCCATCTTGGATTTTCACAAGCTCGGTTCAAGTTTATATTGATTGTTATATATTCGATAATGTATTAGCTATTAAACAAATTAAGGCTTCACCTACTACTTTGAAACGTCTATCATGCGGAAATATATACAGTATGTGTGTCTAAAAACATTGGCACCAGAAATCTTTGGTGCGCTCGGATGGTACAGACAACCCTAACGCGCACAGGGCCTAAATATCATGCACTATACAGGCCTGTGATGTTGAAAGGGTATTATAATTAGCACTTACAAGGCTGAATTATGTATTTTTTTCAATTTTCACGTTAAATGTTTTGACAGAAATATTGCATTTTTTACATTTGATTGACTTCTCAGAAGAGTAAAAGACCGTGACGTAATGCATTAAGAGATAATCCAGCGTCAATTACGGAACCACCTGGCAGTTAATAAAATATGTAAACAAATATTTCTTAATGTATGTCCCACCTGTAGTTTAATTGCAAATAGAAAATCATAAAATATTTTCATGTTTTTGTGTTTTTCCAACAAAACAAGAAGCAAATCATTATAATTATGCACTCTACCTCAAAGTGCATAATTATAATGATTTGCTTTGGAAAAACACAAAAACTTACAATTTCAGTACTGATTCTTTCAATCATGAGAATTCTCCTTTGGAGACAAAGGAGATAATTCTCATGTGCTGTCACAACATGTTTTCATCCACAAAATGTGAAATCAAAGGCAAACAATAAAATTTTATTCAGTGTTAAATTATGGTTAATCCTTTCAACACTTCATACCTTCATACAATTCATGATATCATAATGTTTTCAGACAGTGTTGATTCAGATGAGACGGCTCATAGTGAGCCGTCTCATCCAGATCTGCACCATTTGCGGAAATATTCTTACTTCTAAAAACAATACCCCTTTCTGATAAATGGAACAGTCTGAAAAATAACACGGGAGTGTCCATTCCAGTTACTTACGGGTGAAATGGTTATGGTGTCATTCACATTCTACACCTGTATAAAACTGATCTGTCTTTACAGGTGCAAGAAAAAATCAGTTAGATAATAAAGTACTGAAATTCAGATGGTTTTTGTTCATTTTCCTGGAGTCTATCCGTACATTTCTTGTCTATCTATTCCTAACGATAACTGATCTTCGTAGTTTTTTCCCTGCTGTTTATTTGGTATTTGCTTGTAAAAACAACATAAAGTCATTTGTGAAATTGTTATTTTATTAGCTCCCAGTCTGGTTTTCTCCTTACAACATTCATGAACATTGTACCTGTCTACTGCTGGGGAGGTTTCCTGGGATGTTGGTGTTTTTGTTGCCCAGGTAAATCTTGCTTCAACAGGGAACAGAGATAGCTGAGTAGCTTTGATAGTTCTATGGCTCTGACAAATGTTGGAAGGATGCGAGGGGATGGGATGTGTATCTTAACGATGAATCCATCCTTGAGGATTCATACATACCTCAAGGTCATGTACAGGCAGGAATTTAGCTGTATGGGGGAGAAAATGACAATCAGTACTGAAATTACAATTTCTGTACTGATTGCCATTTTCTCCCCCCATATTCAGGTACATCTTGCTGTCTGTATATGACCTTTTTGTTGAACGGAGGTACAACTTCGAATCAGTCAATGAATCCAACAAAGCCAGCAGGTTTTATAGCTCTATGAATCTGACAATTGTCGAGAGGTTTGGAGGGTACGCATATCTTAACGATGAATCCATTCTGAAGGATTCATGCCTTAATAGTGAATCTCACTGGGACTCGCACCTGGGACCAGGTGATCGGGGGGCAGTAAGGGTGCATGGCACCAGATCAGGACACTGTATTTTAGTTCAGAAACGTTTTTATTGGATTTTCAGAGCTTAGTGTATGATTCTCTCCCCGTACTTGTGCTTTCACATCTGAGACAAGCCATGTGATTTTGTACTGCGCAATTTTTCAGGAAAACTATTTTCGCAATTTACGATATTTTCCATAAATGATGTCGAAAGTTGACAAAGTTTCTGTAGCAAATGCGGAATAGAATTCCGCAATTGTTATGAAATTTTGTAAACTGTCAACGTTATTTACGGAAAATATCACAGTTTCTGTAAATGAAAAAGTGCATATACATGTATATATAGACAGTCTGACATTTAGATACATGTATTTTTAAGTTACACTTTTGATCAGCCCATTCCATTTATGTGGCAGTAAACGGGAGAAATGGGGCTTATAGGAATGTTCACCAGTATGGCTCTAGATCAAATAGCACACTCCTGATAATGATCTATGTTGTTTGTTAGAAGCATGATCAATGTTTCGTTGATGGATGATGAACAGTGCAGACCCTGATCATACTGTTCGGATGAACAGTCTGATCTGGATCTGATCTGGATCTACACTGGTCACAAATCCCATAAACCATAAACCATAAACCCATAAACCCATAAACCCCATTTCTGCATTCACAGCCACATAAAGTCTTCATGTATTTTTCTGACCACATTGCCTTTATGTATAAACCACAAACTGACAAAAGTCATTTGTAACTCCATTCCGTCGCATGTCAGTTTGACTCATCTTCAAGCGGAAACCTCTTTGTGTTTGTTTCCTACCAATGTATCACCATTACAATGATGAATATATTTTTGGTAGACATATTTAAAAGCCAATTATTTGCTGATTTTGGTTCAGGGATATAATTATTATATGTGCGAAAATTCTATGGCCAAGGCCTAGAAAATTATGTTTTCATTCATTTCGACTGCCGGTACTCACTTCTATGTTTTGTTAGACGAATTGTGGGGGGATATACTGGAGTCAGGTTGTCCGTGCATGCGTCCGTGCGTCCGTCATCTAAAATGATTAATATTTCACATTTGCATTCCTGTAAGGCTCTACTACCATGCTGTGCCAAATCCACGACCGTCCAACTCCCGCTGATCCCAAGGTCAAGGTCAAATACTTAGTCTCTTTACAAAACTTAACATCCGAGAAATATGTTATAACTTCTAGTTCCTTCATCTAAAATGCTTAATATTTCACACATACATTCCTATAAGGCTCTACTACCATGTTGCGCCAAATCCACAACCATCCAACCCCCGCTGATCCCAAGGTCAAGGTCAAATACTTAGTCTCTTTACAAAACTTAACATCTTTTAAATATGTTATAACTTCTATTTCCTTACACATTTTGGGGCACATGGGCGCACGCGGGGGTATTCCGTAAGCCTCGCTTACTGACAAATCTAGTTTTATCAACTTGCATTACAGCATCCAGCCCAATATTTCTTAAATTATGAATGTTGTAATGTCATCTAACTGAAAATATATCAGTGAGAAAGTAATTAATGTGCTTAATTGATGCAGAAATGAAGGTATATCTGATAGCTTCACATTATTATGCCACTGCAATGATAGTTGTTGGTGGCATATAGTGTTTACCCTGTCCGTCTGTCAGTAGACAATTTTCCTTGTCCAGCAAACTACTTCTACAGTTTTTGGCAGATTCTCTTTATACTTGGTATACATCCCAACCATGAAGTGCAGGAGTGTGTAACGTACACTTTTTCGCTGTCCCACCAATCCATCCGCAGTTATGCCCCTTTTTCGACTCTGAAAATATTTTTATTTTCCTTGTACAGCAAACTACTTCTACAGTAGTTTTTTGGCCGATTCTCTTCATACTCGGTATACATTCCCATCAAGTGCAGGAGTGTGTAATGTAAAAACAATCTATCCACAGTTTATGCCCCTTTTTCTCCAATCACTCACTCAATGATTGCTGTTGTATTCATGAATGCTCAACAGCGATGGCATTTTGTTTTACAAAAATTTTCTAATTTTAATAGACTTGTACTATAATCTTACATAAAGAGGTATGTATGATGCAACTGAAAATATATCGAAGGTATCAACGAGGCGATCACTTTTGTGTCAAAATCGGATGGTTATGTCATCCAAGATGGCCGCCAAAATGTCGAAAGGTCGTTCTTTTATTAGAGATTTCAAAATTCTTCTTCACATGAACCGCTTGGCCCATGGTAGCCAAACTTAAAATTTATGGTCCATGGGTGAAGCCTTTTCAGATTTGTTAAAATGGAGGTCATCGCTAATCCAAGATGGCCGCCATCTAAAAATAGCATAAATTCTTAAAAAATCTTCTTCTCATAAACCGCCAGCCGGATTTTGACGAAACTTGGTAGGAATGATCGATGTGCAATGCTCTTTCAAAGTTGTTAAAATGGTGACCCCGGGGTCAAAAATGGGCGTGGCCTGTGGGGTCAAATTTTATTTTTGACCGAATATGGTCATGTCTATATCAAATCGAAGGTATCAAAGAGGCGATCACTCTGGTGCATTTATTGTCGAAATTGGATGGTCATGTCATCCAAGATGGCCGCCAAAAGGTCAAAAGGTCGTTCTTTTATTAGAGATTTCAAAATTCTTCTTCACACGAACCGCTTGGCCCATGGTGGCCAAACTTTACAGTTATGGTCCATGGGTGAAACCTTTTCAGATTTGTTAAAACGGAGGTCTTCGCTAATCCAAGATGGCTGCCGTCTAAAAGTAGCACAAATTCTTAAAAAAAATCTTCTCATGAACCGCCAGCCGGATTTCGACGAAACTTGGTAGGAATGATCGATGTAGAATGCTCTTTCAATGGTGTTAAAATGGTCAAATTGAAGGTATCGGATGAGGCGATTGCTCTGGTGCAATATTTGTCGGAATCGGATGATTATGTCATCCATGATGGCCGCCAAAAGGTCCATTTATTCGAGATTTTGAACGTCTTTTTCTCAGGAACTACATGGCCGATGCTGGCCAAACTTCATAGTAAGTTAAGATCCTTGGGTGAAGCATTTTCAGATTTGGTAAAATGAGAGTCATCGCTTAATCCAAGATGATCGCCATCTAAAAAATAGCACAATTTTTTTAAAACACATATGAACTCAATGTCACATTCTCCTCTGGTGTTCATGGAGTCAGGTGAGCGAATTAGGGCCATCATGTCCTTTCTTGTTTAAAATAAAACAGTATTTGAGGTCTAATGATATGGATATCTTAATGTTGCATACTATCCACATATGATCTGTTTTCTTGTTATGGGTCACAGCTACCATTACAAGGTATAGCTAACTGCTTTCCCTACATGGTTGAAACTTGGTACGTGTATGTGGATTACAATTGGAGAATGTCAGCAATGTGTGAATATAGGTTTCATATTTCGGCTGGATTTGTATTTTAATACTCCTAGATTTATTCAGCAATTTGTTACCTGTTTGTGATGGCACACTATCAACCTAAACTGGTTTGGCTTGACTTGAGATGGGTAGATAGCCTAATGGTGGAGCATTGGACTGCAGTACTGGAAGTCGTGCCTTAGCCATGACATTACTTTCAATGTCTTTCCATCCCACTAATCAGATGAGACATTATATTGAGGTCCTGTCTCTGTATGACTATAACTGTTGCTGAGACGTCAAACCAATTCACCTTCACTGCTTTGTTCTTCTTGGCTTTTGGATGGATTGTGCCATAGAGGTTATGCCACTGGACGTCAATACCAGTAGCCTATTTCACCAACATTGCAAAGTATACTTATCTAGCAAAGTATACTTTGAGGGAGAAATTTTCAATTTTAGGATAAATTTATTATTTTTTGTTGTACTGAATTTATTACATTATCACAGCCATTTTGGCTGTGATAATGTAATAAATTCAGTATAATAATTCTGCATACTTTTAATCATCAACTAGAAAAAGTCGATGGCGCGCCATCGCAATATACCCACTTTCCCCAAATGCTAAGTCCGAAAGGGGGAGGTAATCCATGATGGAGGGTCGGATAAAAAATCCGAATTCACTTTACGCATCAGCACATCAAAACGAAGCTACGAACCAAATATCAGACGCGTAGGTATTAAGGTGAAAAAGTTTTTCGACCTACGAGGAAAAATAGTGAAATTCTAAGTCCGAAAGGGGGAGATAATCCATGATGGAAGGTCCGATCAAAAATCGGAATTCACTTTGCACATCATAACGAAGCTACATATCAAATATCAGAAATGTAGGTATTAAGGTGAGAAAGTTTTTCGACTTACAATGAAAAATAGGGAAATTCTGAGTCCGAAAGGGGGAGATAATCCATGATGGAGGGTCGGATCAAAAATCCGAATTCACTTTGCGCATCTGCACATGATAACGAAGCTACATACCAAATATCAGGCGCGTAGGTATGAAGGTGAAAAAAGTTTTTCGAGTTACAAGGAAAAAATGGGAAATTGTGAGTCCGAAAGGGGAGATAATCCATGATGGAGGGTCGGATCCAAAATCCGAATTCACTTTGCGCATCTGCACATGATAACGAAGCTACATACCAAATATCAGGAGCGTAGGTATGAAGGTGAAAAAGTTTTTCGAGTTACAAGGAAAAAATGGGAAATTGTGAGTCCGAAAGGGGGAGATAATCCATGATGGAGGGTCGGATGAAAAATCCGAATTCACTTTGCGCATCTGCACATGATAACGAAGCTACATAGCAAATATGAGGCGCGTAGGTATGAAGGTGAAAAAGTTTTTCAAGTTACAAGGAAAAAATGGGAAATTGTGAGTCCGAAAGGGGGAGATAATCCATGATGGAGGGTCGGATCAAAAATCCAAATTCACTTTGCGCATCTGCACATGATAACGAAGCTACATACCAAATATCAGGCGCGTAGGTATGAAGGTGAAAAGTTTTTCGAGTTACGAGGAAAAAATGGGAAATTCTGAGTCCGAAAGGGGGAGATAATCCATGATGGAGGGTCGGATCAAAAATCCAAATTCACTTTGCGCATCTGAACATGATAACGAAGCTACATACCAAATATCAGGCGCGTAGGTATGAAGGTGAAAAGTTTTTTTCGAGTTACAAGGAAAAAATGGGAAATTGTGAGTCCGAAAGGGGGAGATAATCCATGATGGAGGGTCGGATGAAAAATCCAAATTCACTTTGCGCATCTGCACATGATAACGAAGCTACATACCAAATATCAGGCGCGTAGGTATGAAGGTGAAAAAGTTTTTCGAGTTACAAGAAACGTGACGGACGTACGGACGGACGTACGGACGTACGGACGGACGGACACCCGTGACGAAAACAATATACCCGTTTTTTTTTACAAAAAAGTGGGTATAAAAATATATGCAGTCGTTAGTTCTATATGAAATAATGCATTTCGGCGAAAATAAATGATTACTCCCTCAAAGTATACTTTGCTAGAAAAGTTTACTTTGCAATGTTGGTTAAATAAGCTAAGTCAGAGGTTGTGAGTTCAATCCCCGCACAAGGAGTGACAAATACTTCCATAGTATTTCCATCCCTCAGCTTCTTTGGATGAGACTTAAAACCTTAGCTGTAAAGTACTGGGATGTAAAACCCATACACTTTCAATTTTCCCTTTTGTTCTTGACTTATTTATTTATTATCTTGGTGGAGATAAAAACCACTGACCCTCTCACCATTATGTTACATCTTCCGCCAACTGACAGAAACAATCACCTTGATGTATGTAATAAACAATGAACCATGGGGAAAAGGACCAAACAACCTTCACTTTGTAGGCGCAGTGAGATCAATCAGCGCAGTGAGATCAATCTGCGCAGTCTGATCAATGGGCTTACAGTGGACACTATATTGTTGGAAAAACACAGCTGGTGCTTGTAAAGAACTATCTGACAGCATCGGTGTGCTAGCTGTTCAGTAGCGTATTTCACCAGCATTGCATTGCAAAGTATACTTATCTAGCAATGTATACTTTGAGGAAGAAATTTTCAATTTAAGGATAAATTTATTAATTGTTATTTTACTGAATTTATTACATTATTACACGCCATTTTGGCTACTGAACAGCTAGCACACCGATGCTGTCAGATAGTTCTTTACAAATTCTGCATACTTTTAATCATCTAATATATGCAGTCGTTTAAGTTCTATATGAAATAATACATTTCGGGAAAAATAAATGACTTCTCCCTCAAAGTATACTTTGCTACATAAGTATACTTTGCAATTTTGATGAAATCGGCTACATGAGCTACACTGGTCATAAACTGAATTTGCCTTGCTCTGCCAGGACATAATTATAAGATAAAGTAGTGTATTAGAGGGTGTATATTAATATTGTGTGTAATGAAGTTTTATTGCCTGTCTCGTCCAACAGTGGGAGCTAAGTAGTGACCCACTCCTGATAAGATGTGCTGGCATGCTTTAACATCTTGTGGCTGTGACTGGAGAAATGGGGCTTATCGGTTTTGCGACCAGTGTTGATCCAGATCAGCCTGTGCATCCGCACAGTCTGATGTGGATCTACACTGTTCGCTATTCCATCAATGAAACACCCATTATGCTTCTAACAAGCACTATAGATCGTTATCAGGCTACAGAAATGTGCTATTTGATCAGGAACTACACTGGTTACACATTCCATAAGCCCCATTTCTCCAGTCACAGCCACATGTGTGTCCTGCTGCAACAACTGTTTTATTTTACATTTTATGTAGCTCCTGGTAAACTCGCCCACACATGCAAAACATATCTGAATATTTTAACCCTTACAGTGCTGAATTAATAATTTGTCGGCTGATGTTTAGTTTTTATTTTCCATTTTTCTTATCAAAAACATGCTTTGACAGCACTTTAGAATCATTTCCAATGGAAATGATTCTAAAGTGCTGTCAAACCATGTTTTTATTGAGAAATAAGACAAAATATGAAACAACAGCAGACGACAATTTTTGTTTCCTGCATTCTAAGTGTTAATCAGTAATGTATTTGCTCTATAGCTGATTTTGGACTACCCTAGCAGACAAAAAAATGAACCTTAAAGTTTGTTCATTTACAGCAGTTGTAGTTCCTGTTCATGCACATTCACACACTCACTGGTATCAATCTGTTGGCTTATCGCATTAACCCGTATAATACTGAATTATTAAGTTTTGTCGTCTGCTGATCATTTCTTATTTTCCGTTTTCTCATCAACTAAAACATAGTTTCGCAGCACTTTAGAATCATTTCCAATGGAAATGATTCTAAAGTGTTTCCAAACCATGTTTTAATGAGGTAAAAAAAGGGATAAAATATGAAATAACAACAGACGTCAATTTTCATTTCCCGCATGTTAATGCTTTGTCCTTCTTTGTTCTTTAATTCATTTCTTCATCAACCAGGGACTCAATCGTGCTTTTGTCAAGAAATCAATAAAAATCCAACTTTAATGTAGGTGCATAAAGGACCATACAATTGATTTCAATGTTCAAATGTTTCAGTGACTTTACCATGCGACCATGACCTACTTTCAGATGCTGAATAATATCACGAATGACCTTGATGCGCTGCTCTCGGAGTTCTGTAACCTGTCGTATGCCGACCCCCAGCCTGCACCGCCCATCAGGAACACCCGTATGAGGACGACCTGGTGAGTGTCACACAATATATCATAGCTTGGGTACAGTGAAACCTCTCTAAACTGGACACCCTGGGAGGTCCCCAGGGTGTCCGGCTTAGAGAGGTTTCACTGTAAATAAGACATTTGATCATTCTGAGCCATAGTTGTGTGCTATGCGATCACGAACAGACATTATCACCTGAGATAAATGACCCAAGAAACTCATCAAAAATAAGATCACAGGTGTTTTTTTATGAGAAAAATTAGAAAATAAAAATAAACAGCGGACGACAAATTTTATTTCAGCATTGTACAGTCGAACCTCCCCGAATAGCCACCTCTCTACAACAACACCCTCTATATAACAGCCACTATTTTATATCCTAAATGGACGATTTCCTCCGTATCTAACCCTTAGACTGCTGAGCACGAACATTGTCGTCTGATGTTGCTCTGCCTTCTTTCTCAATAAAAACATGTTTTGACAGCATTTTAGAATCATTCCAAATGGAAATGATTCTAAAATGTTGCCAAAGCATATTTCTGATGAAAATTATCGAAGAAACAGCGGACGATAACCTTTAATTCAGCATTAACCTCCCCACAACAGCCACCTCTCTACAACAGCCAGTTTTGCGTCTTCCCATGGGTGGCTGTTGTAGAGAGGTTGCACTGTAATGGTTAATTCCTAGTTAGCAGTCATTGTGAAGCTTACAGCTACCATAATATCATATAGTAATAGCAAGTGTCATGGCAGTAATTGATATTCCATTCGAGCATCATGTGGCCTTGATCTACATTTTCCGTTGCACTTTCCTCAGGGTGTCTATTACGATCATGGGCACATTTCTATATGATCTGCCATATAGGGTTATCCACAACCCTGTTTCTACTATGTGTTTAGGATTGTGTATAATTTAACCCTTCCTACGCTGTTGACGAAAATTGCCGTCTGCTGTTTTTCATTTTTGCTTTAATTCTTAACAAAAAACTGGTTTTGACAGCACATGAGAATCGTCTCCACTGGGGACGATTCTCATGTGCTGTCAAAACCAGGTTTTTGTCGAGAAATATTGAAAATAAAACATTTCCAGCAGACGACAACATTTAATTCAGCAAGGGATCGGTGGGGAATGGGCGGCAGATGGGAGTATGTGAAGGGTAAAGTGAACGATTGGATTCATCCTAAATACTGGAATCCCAATATCCCTGGTTTGGCATTCGGGTACA
The DNA here is from genome assembly GCA_029237695.1 of Conchocele bisecta. NCBI lineage: Eukaryota > Metazoa > Mollusca > Bivalvia > Lucinida > Thyasiridae > Conchocele > Conchocele bisecta. Next base: position 54,474,083 of record CM055269.1, read on the forward strand.
TTTATTTTTGGCTTCTTGTTTCTGGAGAGTTGAATCCGGTTATACCCATTATAAAAGTAGTACTAAACCTCTTAGTTTAAGGGAGTGGAGCTAAGTGACTCTGGTGTGGTGAGGACCTGACACCAGATCAGGTTACTCTAATTTCAGGGCTGAATATATGTTTTTTCCTGTGAATATTTAGTTTTGATTTCGGGGCATCCCCCCCCCCACACACCCCCACACCCTTATTAAACACCATTAAATACATAAGGTGTCAGTGGGAGAAGGGGACTAACTCCACCTCAATGAGGGGGAGTTAGTCCCCTTCTCCCACTGACCTGGTCCATGTCAATGCTGATGCTACTGGGTATTAACTGAATTGATTGGCAATTAACACCAATCCACAGCAGCAAGCTTAACCATTTCCCTGATAGAAACGACTTTTCACGCCTCTGCAGAAGATGTCTTTAGAAAACATTGTGGGAAAAGGAGAAATTGCTTGTAACAATCATTTGACCCAGCATTTGATTCTTTTATTCAGATTTCGATTTGGAATTAAGAGTCGAAATATCGCAAAACAGGGAAAGGGTTAAACGACATTCCTTCACTCAGTTGGACTTTCACTGTTCCATATTTGATATACCTCCAGATTGTTTGTGTTTTCCTTACCAGATAGGACTGTTGACACTTGATTAAGTGAGATTTATTTAGGGGTCATTAATTTTGTATCTTAAGTTTACTGGTATAGATATAATATAAAACATACCTCAAATTTGTGGTTTAATTTCTGAATACCTATTCTCACAGTGTGAAAGGGTAGCTTCTATTCGGCTTATGGTCCAGCATTCATTTTGAAAGAAATTGTCATGTTAAAAAGCTTATGACATGGCTCTGTATTGTCGGGTTTTAATATTAGATCAACCTGATAAAATCTAACAGCCTTTAAATTTATAAACTGCTGATCCTATTACTTTGGAAAGATTGCAAAATGTCTTCAGTATTTGTCCCTCAACTATGTACCATATTTGTTCCATTATAAATTATATGGCTTTTTAATGGCATTAACCCTTAGACCGCTACTCACAACAATTACCGTCTGCTGTTGCTTTTATACCTTGCCTTATTTCTCAATAAAAACATGGTTTGACAGCACTTCAGAATCATTTCCAATGGAAGTGATTCTGAAGTGCTGTCAAAGCATGTTGTAAATTATTCAAAAGTGCTGTCAAAGCATGTTTTTGATGATAAAAATGGAAAATAGAAAATAAACAGCAGACGACTAAAAAAATAAGATAGCGGTCTAAGGGTTAATATAATGCTGTTACTGTATTCCAATAGAAATGATTCTAAAGTGCTGTCAAACCATGCTTTTATTGAGAAAAAAAGCAAAATATTAAACAGCAGACGACACTTTTTGTATCCAGCATTCTATCCAGTTATGCCCACACAAAAGTAGTAGGTTTAGTACTAATTGTATAACTTTTAGGGACTGGTGCTACATAACTCTTGTGTGGTGAGGACCATGTTACTCTAGTTTCAGGACTGAATATGTATTCCCCTCCCCCCACCCCTATCCCAACAGGTGAAATAAAGGATTCAATCCCCTAAAATGACCTTATCCGCTGACAAGACGTTAAACAATATGTATAACAGCAGGACATGTACTTGAATTCATAGAAATAACTATATGCACATTCTGTTACTTCCATATTATTTTGCGTATTAAAATTGACAAGTAATTAGAGCAATAAAAGTACCTTTTGAACAACTATTGTTGAAATGTTGTGTAGTACTGAAAATTTATGTTAAAATTTAAAATTGATATCAAGTATTTGTACTGATCAAAGTACTTTTTTATCGTCCCTTGTAGAAATAGTGTGTATGTTGTTATGTAGTTGTAGTTTGTCAAGGTTGGAATGTCGAATGATTTTCAGTGTACATAACACTGACAGTTGGGTACTGGACTAATAACAACACCGACTCACTAGAACTCGAGGTAATGTATTTAATGATTATTTATTTGTCTTATTCGTTCATGATAAACCAGTAAAAGCATGCAAATTGGGCATTCATTAGAATCGTCTCTGCGAGACGATTCTAATGAATGTCCAATTTGCCTGCATTTGTGGGTGAAATGAATGACACTAAATATTTAGGCGAACAGTATATGTGGCATATCTTGAGTATTGACGATACAATTAGTCTGGATTACTATTGGTCAACGGCAGACTGTCCTGTCCAGCAGGGCGGGGTGAATGGTCAATTGTTGACAGTCTAATTTAGCCATCATTGAATTTCTAGTCTTTGTGAGGGAAAGTGGATTGCGATGGAGTATAATTTTGTGTTAACCCTTAGACCGCTACTCACAACAATTGTCGTCTGCTGTTGCTTTTATATCTTGCCTTATTTCTCAATAAAAAACATGGTTTGACAGCACTTCAGAATCATTTCCAATGGAAATGATTCTGAAGTGCTGTCAAAGCATGTTGTAAATTATTCTAAGCTGCTGTCAAAGCATGTTTTTGATGATAGAAATGGAAAATAGAAAATAAACAGCAGATGACAAAAAAATTAAGATAGCGGTCTAAGGGTTAATGATGCAGGTTTTGTGTGGGATGTTATATTGTAAACTGTTGGTAAGTTTGTTTAAATAAGCTATTTGCAGGCATAAATATCTTGGGTATACATATAAACTTTCAAACATTTTTTTTTATATATGCCCATTTTAAAAAACAGGACATATTATGTATTTGCCTGGCTTGTACGGGCGGGCGACTGGCGGGCACAGCTTGTTCACGCAATAACAACTTCTAGTTGACAGTTCATAACCAAATTCGGTATACATGTTTATCACGGCAAGACAAAGAACATATTCAATTTCCAAAAAAGTCCAATGACTTATCTCCCCTTGGCGGCCATTTATAATTTTGGCACTCTGTATCCTTGTCCATGCAATAATTCGAGCACCACTTGACCGATCAAAACCAAATTCGGTATACATGATTATCACTGCAAGACGAAGAAGTATATTATTTTTCAAAACCTTTTGTCGACTTATCTCCCCTTGTCAGTATGTTGGTGTTGTATATGGTATTTGGGTGAATTTTGGGTAGATTTGGGTGGATTTCATTTGTTTTGGGTAATTTACAGTTTTGTGCAACTACTAATGCTCCATCATTACACACGATAGAAATCGTCAATTATGTACACATTCACCATTCCGAACTTTCGGGCCCCTTTTTTACTGTCAAAATACCCAAAGGAAAGAAAGCTTTTTCAATATATATTGTTTTCAGACCGATTATATCATCAATTCCCTCAACCACATACTCTAAATTCGGGTTGTATCGATTCAGGAGACATATATCTATTTGCTGATACTGATAGAATACGTGAACTGCATTGATCTGTTCCTACATTTAAGACTTTAAAAGCCATACTATTGCACAATTTTCCAATGAGCCATGTACCCGGAGATACATGAGTGGCACTCCATTTGATTGGATAGCCATTTTCCGCGATGTGTCAAAATCCACTACGATAGCCCCCCGTCACGCTATTATTAGATAACAGCCAATGAGCGTCGCGATGTAAAGAGGTTTACACGTCTATATAAGGATGTGTAACTTTTTTCTCCGCTTCCACAGCTCGTTCATCTATGCGAGAATATTTGACTTTTTTCAGATGACATATAAATGTTTGACTTTCATTGGCGATTCAGGTCCATTACATTAATCTAAACAAACAATTGTGGACCGGTTTTATTGTTATCGGTTAACAAATATTGATTTTATTGGTTAAAAACGTACGTGGGTAGAAGCTCCGTTTCACACCTTGTAAATTACCGTACTTATACGTGTAATTCGCGGGAGATGACGTAAATTGTATGTTGGTAACAATGCACCCAAATGACCAGAGATACCGAAATAAACCATAAAACACCGAAATATGAACCGTTCTTCAAGAACCTGGGTCCTTGTCCACGCAATAACTTAAGTTCTACTTGACGGATCGCAACCAAATTTGGTCATATGTTCATCACGGCAAGATGAAGAACCCTATTGTTTTTCAAAAATGTTGACAACTTATCCCCCGTTGTTGGCCATTTATTCATTTTTGCACTCTGTATTCTTGTCCGCACAATAACTAGAGTTCTTCTACTTGATGGATCATAGATAATTTGGTACACATGTTTGTCATGGCAAGAGGAAGAACCCTATTGGTTTTCAGAGAGTTATCTCCATTTGTTGACAAAGAGTGTTGAATGTTGAGGCATGGCCAGTCAGTAAAGTCGCAATGACTTGTTTCCTATGGCCAATCAAATGTTGTTCTCAGAATCGCAAGACAGTCGCCTTCACAACGACCTCCAGAAATTAATTTGCACATCTCTTGGGCCATATTTTATGCTTGATTCGCTTTGTTTGTGTAAAGTATCTTGTATGAAATGTAAGAAAATATTTATTTAACCAGGTGAGCTGATCATCTTGAAATAATGCCTTCGTGATTGGCTCTCTCGTTTGTTTCGCGTAAGGACCCAATGACTTGTGCATTATTTCACGATAATCAGCTCACCTGGTTAACCCATTAAAGACGGGATACACTTAAAGTAGTATGAAACTTTTTAGGGGGGAAAATCCTATTTTCTTCATTTCATCTCGAACGTATATGTTGTTAACACTCATTTGAACCGTCTCGATGAGACAGTTCAAATGAGTGGTAACAACATATACCTTTATGGAGAAATAAACAAAAGAATGAGATTTTTCCCATAAAAATTATTGTATCCTTACACTGAAATGGGTTAAATAAACGGTATGGTATGGCAGGCTAGGAGCTAAACTGACAACAGAGTCACAGCCATAATGTCATAATTCACCCTTTAATACAATGCTGAATTAAGTTTTGTTGTCTGCTGGTGATTGTTTATGGTCATCTTTTCTCATCAAAAATATGCTTTGTCCACACTTTAGAATCATTTCCAACGGAAATGATTCTAAAGTGCTATCAAATCATGTTGTTTTTTTTAGAGATGTTATGTACCCACATTAAGGTCCAGTTTGTCAATCGTTGGTTCATATACAAAGCTGGGCCATAGACTGAATGAAGGCATGTTATTAATTACAACATTTTATAACAAATTTAGATCTTGGCTATGTGTCACATACCGTCAGTCATATATCGGGATCAAATCTATTTTAAGTTAATACTTCAGTGATTTAATGGCGAGCAGTGTAGACCCTTGTTTGACAACAGATGCTTTTCTGGGGCTAAAATCACCTTTGTCTGCCACATACAAACAACATTTACTGCTTTCTCATGACGTCCTTGTCATAATAATTGTTTGTATATTTCAGGTAAGCAATTTATTTTGTTGCTAGGTCACATATTTGGTCAATCATGTAGCTGGGTCACGTACTGTTTTCGCAAAATAGTCTATGAAATATTGCATCCTATGTGTCTGAATAATGTTTGCCACATGCTGGCTGACAAATATTAACCCTTACACTGCCGAATTAAATGTTGTTGTCTGCTGTTTATTTTTTATTTTCGATTTTTCTCATCAAAAACATGGTTTGACAGCAGTTTAGAATCATTTACAATGTAAATGATTCTAAAGTGCTGTCAAACCATGTTTTTATTGAGAAAGAAGGCAAAATATAAAGCAACAGCAGACAACAATTTTCTCGCTTGGCAGTCTAAGGCAAACAGACTGACTCACCTGAGTCCATTCACATCTACAATAACTCAGTGGCAGTTAACTCTTCACATGCTGGGAAATTTGTGGGCTATAAATAGTTCAAAAATAGCAGCTGACAATTCATTGTATTTTCTTTTATTTCTCCTATGAATATCATGAATATGTCTTGGAATTTCATTAGAAAGTCCTGAGGACTCAATTCTAATGAAATTTCAAGACATATTTACAGAGAGAAATAAGACATATACTCCTAATTCGTTTGGCGGATATTTTCGCCGCTAGCATGCAAAGAGTTATAACAAGCTTGGCATCCATACAGATTGATAAAATCTACACTGTTCACTATTCAGTCATCCAAACATTTTACGTGTAACTGATCAGGAGCTACACATGTCAATACTCCATCAGCTCCATTGATAACTAGAGTGGTGTGAATGGTGCACAATCACAATATACCCTTTTCCCAAGTTTTTAGGGCCGAAAAGTGGAGATAAGCCATGACCTAGATGACAAATAAAAAAAAAATGAAATTCACATACAAGATATGAAGTCTCCAGCTATTAGGGTTTAAAGGTGTTATGACTTAAAAGGCAAAATTGTGAAGTGTACGGCGGAGATAAGTCATGACCTGTAGCCGATTTTACCACCATTGCAAAGTATACTTTTCTAGCAAAGTATACTTTGAGGGAGAAATTTTAAATTTAAGGATAAATTAAATAATTGTTATTATACTGAATTTATTACATTATCACAGCCATTTTTGCTGTGTTAATGTAATAAATTCAGTATAATAATAATAATCATCAAATATATGAAGTTGTTAGTTCTATATGAAATAATGCATTTCGGGAAAAATAAATGATTACTCCCTCAAAGTATACTTTGCTAGATAAGTATACTTTGCTAGATAAGTATACTTTGCAATTTTGATGAAATAGGCTACTGGTGGGCAAATCAACATGGAAGCCACGTACCAAATATGAAGTCTCCACAACGTATGGCCCATGGCGAAATTCAGAGTCCTAATGGGGGGTGGGGGTCAAATAAAAAATTCACTTTGCGCATCTACACACCATAAGGAAGCCATTATCAAATATCAAGACGCAATCTATCTATTGCATTTTAAAAACTGTTACTTACATGAAACGTAATGTGACAGACATACTGAAGGATGGACAGTCATACTATTGCATTAGGGCAACATTAATTCTACCAAACCATTTTCATACTTTTTCTGTGAATTCTGCATGCAATATGTTATGTTAGTAGATAGAATTGCAGAAAATAGGGAAGACCCAGATCAGACTACAGTCTGTGCAGGATGGTCCCTGTCTTTAACTCTATTGCATGCTGGGAAATGTGTGGGCTATAAATAGTTCAAAAACAGCAGACAACAATTCGTTATAGTTTCATTTATTTCTCCCAATAAATATCATTAAAATGAATTGTAATTTCATTAGAATTGCGTGCAATTCTAATGAAATTCCAAGACATATTTATATAGAATGAAATAAGAAACATACTCGTAATTTGTTGGATGTTATTTTCACCGCTAGCGTGCAAAGAGTTAATATTGGCAAGATCAGCAAGTCTGGTTTTCTAGATCAGGACCCAAATTTTCAAGGCCATATTTCATGCTTTGTGTGTACCGTACATTGTATGTCCGACTGCTCCAGATAAGTTTTGTATCTAAAGAGTATTATAGTCCCATATTTCAAATTCAATTCGTATTTTACTTTTACAAATGTATTATTGATTTTCTTCCTTATTAAATAGGGAACAAATTATTTGAGCTGCAAAAAGCAAACTGTGTTTACTTTTTGCAGCTCGACTAAGTTAATTTCAACTTTATTACAGTATTATCACTATATACTCAATTTGAAAATCAATGCATATTTTCACATTGGTGTGAGTATTTTGTTAAATAAGTGTGTAAAATTTGCCAATAGACACCTTATCTGTGGCTCTGTATTTCTATATTTTGGTGCAATAACATATCAAATTTGATCAAATTGCTAAATTATGTAAATAGTTAAAAGGCATGCATATCATTGGGGTGTGTGAATGCAACAATGTGAATGTGACGACCTAGATAAAGGTTGGTTATGGTATTCATTCAGTCTAGCCACTGATACACTTGTGCATTCCTGTAGCTTTTAGAAACTTGATGTGTTTTACTCATGGAATTAGGAATAGTGTTGACCCTGATCTCGGTCTACAAAACATGGTTTGACAGCACTTTAGAATCATTTCCAACGGAAATGATTCTAAAATGCTGTCAAACCATGTTTTTACTAAGAAAAGAGATCAAATATGACACAGCAGCAGACGACTATTTTCAGTTCCCGCATTCTAAGGGTTAAAATTGCAATGGCCATCAGCCCCATTTCTTCACCAGTCAGTCACAGTCGCATACATATTTGTTCAAGCATTTAATTGAATGGTATTGTATTTTGAGACATGGGACATGATTTACTGCATAAGTTGAATTCAATATGGACCATCCATCTATTACTTCATTTTTTGTCGCGCCTGCTTTTCTTTTGTCGCATCCGCCCGCCAGCCCGCCAGCCCGCCAGCCCGCCAGCCCGCCCGTCCGTACATACGTACGTACTACGTGTCCGGGTTAAAGTTTTTGGTTAAAGTTTTTCGGTATACTATCAAAGCCTCGGCAGGCGCGACATGCGGGTCGTGGCCATCTTGTTTTTTCAATTACTTCCCATAAAAAACATTGAGACAATTCTCATGTGCTGCCAAAGAATGTTTTGTTAAAAATAAAAAGCGGCACATGACAATAATAATTTGTTTCCACCACCCCAACTTTCATGTAGGTATGACAACATCGACAAATAAAGTGAGAATTGGCCCCTGAGGTACCCACTTGAGTGAAACCTCGGGATTGGCCACTTTGTCACACTTTTCTGATATTAAATATTTCTTTGGCTGTCAGTAAGACTTTTCATTGTGATTGTGTATGGAGTCGTTGTTACGACCAGACACAGTATGGTGACTGGATACTGCCCCGGGCTGTGATATACACAGATCATGTGGTACGGGGTAGATGCCGGCACCTGCGGTAGAATCGTGTCTCCGTCGTTACTTTATAACGGGGACTTTATGACGATCGTCGCCAGTGATGATACACTGCATGTTGGCCAGTGTTGGTCGATCCGGCTTTTAACCCTTACTACACTGAATTAAATGTTGTCGTCTGCTGGAAATGTTTTATTTTCAATATTTCTCGACAAAAACCTGATTTTGACAGAAAATGAGAATCGTCTCCAGTGTTAAGAATTAAAGCAAAAATGAAAAACAGCAGACGGCAATTTCTGTCAACAGCATAGGAAGGGTTAACCCTTAGAAAGCGGGAAACGTAAACTGTCACCTGCTGTCTTTATGTTTCATATTTTTTGTAAATAAAAACATGGTTTGAGAACACTTTAGAATCATTTCCATTGGAAATGATTCTAAAGTGTTGTCAAAAACATGGTTTTGATCAGAAAAATGGAAAACAAAAACTAAACAGCAGACGACAAATTTTAATTCAGCATTGTGCGCATCATGTGTGTATATATATATGTTCACTTGATGACACAAGGGTGTTACGTACCGTGTATACTTTTATGACTAAACGGCGTAGTCACGGAGCACAAGTCTTATACCTATTATGACAGGGTCTTCTGTATTGTGACAATGTAAATTGGTAATTAAATGAGTTGTGGTTATACTCAGTGATCTTAACTCTTTGTGAAAATATCCGCCATACAAATGAGTATATTTTTTTTATTTCTCTCTGTAAATATGTCTTGGAATTTCATTAGAATTGAGTCCTCAGGACTCAATTATAATGAAATTCCAAGACATATTCATGATATTTACAAGGAGAAATAAAAAAAAATATGATGATTTTTTGTCCGCTATTTTTGAACTATTTATAGCCCACAAGTTTCCCAGCATGCAAAGAGTTAAAATATCTCGCGGAAAACACTACAACTCACTCACAATGGTGCATCGTATGTAGTCTGTATGCAAAGTGCAAATTCGCAAGTGATATAAACTTTGCTACCAGTATATATACTGGCCCTGCATTTGTAGTGTTGCTCAGTCGAGTAGCCTCATTGTCTGTGAAATGGTATGAAGGGTCGCTTAACCCATTATATTACACAATATTTTGCACGAAAAATAAAAATTATATTCTTAATTACCCACAGAAGTATATGTTGTTACCACTCATTGGAACCATCGAGACGGTTCAATCAAATGAAAATTATTTCAATTCGTAATCAACATGGTTGTTAGAATCCTCTAGTGCACTCCATATTTTACACCGACCAATTTTCAGGTCCTGTTTCTCCATGGTAGGCCGATTCCTTTTGAGTAATTGTGTGGTTACCAGGGACCAAAATCAATGAATGAATAGATCTAAAAAAAACAGTAGTAGGCGTAGTAGGAGTGGGACATATTCTGTCAAAGCACAAACTTGGTACATGTACATGTACTTCTAATGAACGATATCAGTAGCCTAGCTATTTCACCAACATTGCAAAGTATACTTTTCTAGCAAAGTATACTTTGAGAGAGTAATCTTTTATTTTTCACGAAATGCATTATTTCATATAGAACTCACGACTGCATATATTTGATGATTGAAAGTATGCAGAATTATTATACTGAATGTATTACATTATCACAGCCAAAAAAGCTGTGATAATGTAATAAATTCAGTATAATAAAAATGAATACATTTATCCTTAAATTGAAAATTTCTCCCTCAAAGTGTACTTAGCAAGAAAAGTATACTTTTCAATTTTGGTGAAATATGCTACTGATTTCAAACTAAATTCATCCATGACTGCTAGCCGATGAGGAGGTAGATTCATCATAGCGGATGACATTGGTGAAATTTGCACTAATTAGCAATACACCTATTGACCCATCCATATGTTCACTGAAGTATCCATTCAGATGCACAGTAAAGCAATGACATCATAGCTGAGACGCGCTTGCTGCGCCATATTTCATCAAAATCCGTTGCATATTAAGGAAAATATCAAATAATACTTACTTTGGTGTGGGTGATCTTTCAACACTTTTGTTGTAGTTGTAACCACGTGATCATGCACCTTGTTATTGGGGGATTGACAATAATACTAGATTGTACACGGAGAACTTCAATAGCCTCACGATCACAGACTGCAGTCAGTGGGGTGGGGGATTTTTATCAGGCTGCATCAGTGTGCTAGAAAGATCAGAACTCAGTCTTATTATGCTCGTGGTCAGTGTAGCTCCTGATTCAGGAGCTACACTGACCACGAGCATAATAAGACTATTTTTGTTGTGCCGGATCGCATTTTGCTTACGATAGCGGACACCATTTGCAGCCTGATAGGGATCTCAAGTACTGCGTGGTATTCATTTTTGTCAGATAAGAAATAAGTATAGTTTTGTCAGATCATGCCTCTATATAGAGGATCTTACATGAGTGATGATTTAATATCATATTTATTTGATGAGTTTACCGATTTCATACAAAATGAGGCTCTGCCAAGTTTCTTATGAAATCGGTCAACAAGTTTAATAAATTTCATATTAAATCAACATAAATGTTAGATTCTATTTATTTTATATGCAGAACATCATACATTGAAACTGTGTGAGGGATGGGTTGTGGCCCAGAGGTTAGAGCACTGGATTTCAAAGCTCGCCTTAGATATCAAAAATACTTTCATATGTAGTCTAGACCAAGTAAGGTTGATGCAATTTCACTACATTTTAAGTGACATTTTGTGTGGGGTTATCGTGTGAAATTTTACTGAAATGTCACTGATTTTTTTTCTTTCGGATGAGATTTTAAATCGATATCGCATCCCTATATGACCTTAGCTGTTGCTGGTACATCAAACTCATTCACTTTCATTGAAACTGTCGTGATCATGCACCTAACAGGTTTTCTGTAACTAAGTAGTCTCATTATCCCGTTGACGATAGGCAAGAGGGATATAGCGTTAGTCAATATATAAGTGCGTGCGCTAGAAACCTTTCATTTTTCATAACTTATTAACGGCTTCACGGATAATATTTGGCCACAATGTGTGTCTAGGGATGATACTTTGTGTGTTTTTTTTCTTTTTATTATCAAGGCTGCCAGTGAGGGGATTAGCTTAGTGATAACGATGCCCTTGTTTTATTTATTTCACTAGTGTAATATGATACACGGTAACTGCGAAAGACCATTTTATGCAATAAAATAAAATTTGATACCCAACCTTGATTGAAGCATGGATTTTGTCAGATTGTGGCGTGTATATTGACATCCAACCTTGATTGAGGAGCTGAAACCAAATCTCTAGGGAATGTTACCGTGTATTGATTTTGTTATGGACGAATGCCTTGCATGCATAGATGTCAATTTACTATATATATGCACATGTACCTGGAGCATATGCATGTGTATGTGTGTGTATACACACATGCTGCGTTATATCATGAAGGACACATGAAATATCAAGTTGTTTTTGTCATCTGTTTTGTTTGGAAATCATTGTGTGTACAATGGAACATAATCGCTCATGGGTGGTGCTCAGAAATAGATTATAGACCTCATGCTGTTCTCAATGTGGTACCTTAGTAAATCTTATTTTAAAGGCACTGTTTTTCAGATGATATCTCAGATACTCCCAAATATGTTTGTTATGTCCCGGTCTTGGTAAAGCCGGAGGCATATAGTGCTGGACTGTGTGTCCGTGTGTCCGTGTTTGTGTATCCCTTGAAGGATTACTTAAATATATCAACACAGTCAAATGCCACACATCCATGCTGCCCTTCATATGACCTTTGACCTTGATAAACTTGAACTTTTTCCCACATTAAAATGTTTGCCGGAGTTTCTCAATTCTGTCATAACTTCTCTATTCCTTGAGGGATTACTTAAATATTTCAACACAGCATACTTGTGGACAAATACCACACACCCATGCCGCCCCTAATATGACCTTCGCAACTTTTTCACACATTAATAAGGTCGCCAGAGTTTCTCAATTCTGTCATAACTTCTATATCCCTTGATGGATTATTTCAATTCATCAAATATGTGTACAAATGCCACACATCCATGCTGCCCCGTAATGTGATCTTCACAATTTGACCTTCACAACTGTGCTTAGCTTATGAATACTTATCACTTTCTGTTAATTAACTTTCCACAGTTTCTCCAATCTGCCACCGGGGCATTCGTGTGCCGATAGGCCACATTTTCTTGTTGCAAGTAATTTTCATATTTTTAGCTCACCTGAGCGAAGCTCATGTGAGCTATTGTTACCGCAATGTGTCCGTCCGTCGTCCGTCCGTGAACATTTTCAAACGTCTTCTCCTCGGTAACCATTGGGCCTATAGTCACCAAACTTCATGGTCATGGTCCTTAGGTAGGGGGATTACAAAATTGTTAAAATGACGTCAGTACGTAATCCAAGATGGCCGCCGTCTAAAAATAGCACAAATTCTTAAAAAATCTTCTTCTCAAGAACCGCCAACCGGATTTCGACAAAACTTGGTAGGAATGATTGATGTACAATGCTCTTTCAAAGTTGTTAAAATGGTGACTCCGGGTTCAAAAATGGGCGTTGTCCATGGGGTCAAATTGGGGTCAAATTTTATTTTTGACCGAATATGGTCATATTATATATCAAATCGTAGGTATCAAAGAGGCGATCACTCAGGTACAAATTTGTCGAAATTTGATGGTCATGTCATCCAAGAATGTCGCCGAAAGGTCAAAATGTCGTTCTTTTATTAGAGATTTCAAAATTCTTCTTCACATGAACCGCTTGGCCCATGGTGGCCAAACTTCAAAGTTATGGTCCATGGGTAAAGCCTTTTCAGATTTGTTAAAACGGAGGTCGTCGCTAATCCAAGATGGCCGCCGTCTAAAAATAGCACAAATTCTTAAAAAATCTTCTCATGAACCGCCAGCCGGATTTCGACGAAACTTGGTATGAATGATCGATGTAGAATGCTCTTTCAAAGGTGTTAAAATGGTGACCCCGGGGTCAAAACTGGGCGTGGCTCATGGGGTCAAATTGGGGTCAAATTTTATTTTTGACCGAATATGCTCATGTCATATATCAAATTGAAGGTATCGATGAGGCGATTGCTCTGCTGCAATATTTGTCGGAATCGGATAATTATGTCATCCATGATGGCCGCCAAAAGGTCCATTTATTCGAGATTTCAAACGTCTTTTTCTCAGGAACCACATGGCCGATGCTGGCCAAACTTCATAGTAAGTTAAGATCCTTGGGTGAAGCATTTTCATCTTAATCACTTAATCCAAGATGACCGCCATCTAAAAATAGCACAATTTTTTTAAAACACATATGAACTCCATGTCCCATTCTCATCTGGTGTTCATGGAGTCAGGTGAGCGAATTAGGGCCATGATGGCCCTCTTGTTTAGAAAAGACACTCCATCTTATAAATGGACTAATCTGAAAATCAAGTTTGTAATGATTGGATTGGTCGGAAAATTAACATATCACAGTCCATTCCTGGAGTTACTTTGTTTTGAAAGGGTTAACCAAATGTACCATTTTATTTGATAAAATTCTAAGGTGTTTGTGGTTTACTTTACTACATGTATATAGAGGCATAGACTGTGATAAACAAGGGAGATAATTTGGTCATGCATTTCCAATATTACTTCACCAGGAAGCACAATTTCTGAAACTTAACACATTTGGCGGTGCTACAGTGGAACGTCTCTAAACCGGACACCGTTGGAGGTCCCCAGGTTGTCTGGCTTAGAGGTTTCACTTTAAATCAGGCATTTGACCATTCCGAGCCATGTGCAGTGCAAATATTGAAAATAAAACATTTCCAGCAGATGACAAAATTTAATTCATTTGATGATGGAAAGTGGCTATTATGACACACATAGCATAAAATGTTGGCAGTCAGTACATTAGAAAATGGACAATCCACGTTTCATGATCATCTAAAGCCCTTATCTCTTTCTGATATCCATCTGCATGTTATCGCTGCCTCAACATGCGGAAAAGTATCGAATCAATGTTGCCAATTATGTTGGTAGCTGCAAACAATGCAAAATATGGTCCTCGCTAGTCCCTACACTAACATAACTGCTTAACCCTTACAATGCTGAATTAATTTGTGTCGTCTGCTGAATATTTTTTATTTTCCATTTTTCTCATAAAAAAACTTGGTTTGGCAGCACTTTAGAATCATTTCCAATGGAAATGATTCTAAAATGCTGCCATACCATGTTTTTACTGAGAGAAAAGACAAAATATGAATTAACAGCAGACGATTATTTTCGGTTCCCGCATTCTAGCGGGTTAACTTTCACTTTGTCTACTGATTTGAAACGTTAACTTGTGGCTTTTATCAGTAGAATGCTCATAATCTAATGATTAATGCAGGTTTATGATATTTGCCGCATGTCGCAAATAGTACATATAAATTTACATAAACCGTCCCCGGTGCATGTTTGTTTACCAATATCAATTTAGCAGATGGATATTCTTAATGGCTTTGTTCTGTTGCTGTTTCTTGTTTTTGGCTGTGGATTTATTGTGAATTTTGTCAGTGGACATAATCGTTTCATAATTTCCATTCATATTGTTTTGCTGTAACAAATTTTGATTGAATTATCAGATTATAATTATCTTTCAAGATGTTTTAATTTGCCAACAGAGACGGTACAATTTAATTTGTTAAACTTTATTCCTGCATATTTATTTCTATTCATAAACATATTTTGGCTGTACATAAGAATCATCTCCATATGAGATGTTTCTCAGGCACTGTCAAAATATCGTTTTGATAAACGTTGAACAATGTGAACAAGATGAATAATAGCACATTTGTAAACGGTTAATTGATTCTAATATAAATCCTGTTTTAAGATTAACAAGACAAATAAATAGACAACTGTTCACGTTTAATTAATACATCACAACTGTCTGATGCACGATTATTGGGTGTACAGATGATATGATATCTTCTGGCGGCGTTCTATTCCATCTAACGGCAGGATGTGGATACAATGTTTTGTTCAAATTGCTGGTAATTATGTTTTTCTTCTATTTTTAGAATTTCCTCCATGTTTAAATTATACACTTAACCCTTAGACCGCTATCTTCATTTTTTTGTCGTCTGCTGTTTATTTTATATTTTCCATTTATATCATCAAAAACATGCTTTGACAGCACTTTAGAATAATTTACAACATGCTTTGACAGCAATTCAGAATCCATTGGAAATGATTCTGAAGTGCTGTCAAAACATGTTTTTATTGAGAAATAAGGCAAGATATAAAAGCAACAGCAAACGACAATTGTTGTGAGTAGCGGTCTAAGGGTTAACCATGTTTGACCCTTAGTATATCAGGGGTGGATCCAGGAGGTATGTCTAGAGGGGGCGTAGATTTCAAATGAGACACATATGATTGTCAACTTTAATAACATTCCTCTTAGTTTCTGTATTTTTTCTTATTCCTCATCAAAAGTATATGTTGTTACCCCTCAGTTGAACCGTCTCGACGAGACGGTTCAACTGAGGGGTAACAACATATACTTCGGGTGAGAAATAAGGAAATACATGTAATCAGATCTTTCCACGTGAAAACTGGGTTAAAATCTAAACTCGACCAATTTTAGATGGACACGCCCCCGCCTGGATCTGCTCCTGCATATAGAAAATTAATTTGTAGATTCACATCTAGATTTGTTAGTAAAAGAAGGCATTGGCTGACTTTCATGATTTATTATTAAGTACTCCGAAATATTGTTTGGGGTACATATAGTTGCCACTCTGTTCATTCGTCTGTCTGTCTATCTGTCCGTCTGTTTGTCTGAACTTTGTGTTAAGTTTCTGGCTATCTACTATGTCTGTGTTATCATAAGTCGGATGGCTGCAGGAAACTTCATATACTGATTTGTCGTCATCTATATTTTCATTCTACAGCCCATACGGCTGCCCCCTTGTGCTCAAGGTCACCCTTACTACACTGAATTAAATTTTGTCGTCTGCTGCAAATGTTTTATTTCCAATATTTCTCGATAAAAACCAGTGTTGACAGCGCATGAGAATCATCTCCACTGGAGACGATTCTCGTGTGCTGCCAAAACAGGTTTTTTGTTAAGAATTAAGGCAAAAATGAAAACAGTAGACGACAATTTTCGTCTCCCTCGTAGTGCGGGTTAACCCTTTCACCCCTAAGTAACTGGAATGGACTTTAATATGTTACGAGCCGGCTCATCTGAATCTACACTGTTTGCCAATACCACTATACAGGCCTGTGGTGTTGAAAGGGTTAACCCGTAGACCGCTATCTTAATTTTGTTGTCGTCTGCTGGTTATTTTCTATTTTACATTTTTATCATCAAAAACATGCTTTGACAGCACTTTAGAATACTTTACAACATGCTTTGACAGCATTTCAGAATCATTTCCATTGGTTCCATTGGAAATGATTCTGAAGTGCTGTCAAACCATGTTTTTATTGAGAAATAAGGCAAGATATAAAAGCAACAGCAGACGACAATTGAGTGATGAGTAGCAGTCTAAGGGTTAATATGTTACAAGCCGGCTCATCTGGATCTACACTGTTTGCCAATACCACTATACAGGCCTGTGGTGTTGAAAGGGTTAATATGTATACTGTTTGTACACATTATATTCCAACTTGAAGAGTGTACATGTAGATAAACAGGCCACTATACAGGCATGTGGTGTTGAAAGGGTTAAAATTAGTGTAAATACAATACTTTCTTTATGTTTTTAGAATATATGCAAATGCAATAATAATTTGGAAATTTATGTTGGGAACGGATGGGGTGAGGTTTTGGCAAACTAATTTTCTCTGGCCTTACAATCTTATCAACCATTTGTATGTTATTTGAGTCTACCATATGCTTTCTATAAATGCAGTACATCAGTATGTTTGTACTGAGCTAATAATCTCCGGAAACAGCTAAAAGGAATTCTGTCACGGCTCTCTCCACCAATTCCACTCATCTCACCCTCCACTCATTCCACCCATCAACCAATTCCTCCCCTCCACCCATTCCACCCATTGACCAATTCCACCCCTCCACCCATTCCACCCATTGACCAATTCCACCCATCGACCAATTCCATCCCTCCACCCATTCCATTCATTAACCAATTCCACCCCCACCACCCATTCCACTCATTGACCAATTCCACCCATCGACCAATTCCACTCCTGCATCCATTCCTGCATCCATTCCACCCATCAACCAATTCCACCCCTCCACCCATTCCACCCATTAACCAATTCCACCCTCCACCCATTCCACCCATCAACCAATTCCACCCATTACACCCATCGACCAATTCCAGCCCTCCACCCATTCCACCCATCAACCAATTCCACCCATTCCACCCATTAACCAATTCCACCCCTTCACCCATTCCACCCATTAACCAATTCCACCCTCCACCCATTCCACCCATCGACCAATCCACCCCTCCACCCATTCAACCCATCAACCAATTCCACCCCTCCACCCATTCCACCCTTCCACCACCCATTCCCATTCCACCCATTCACCCATCAACCAATTTCCACCCCTCCACCCATTCCACCATTAACCAATCCACCCCACCACCCCTTCACACATTCCACCCATCAACCAATTCCACCCCTCCACCCATCAACCAATTCCATCCTCCACCCATTCCACCCATCGACCAATTCCACCCCTCCACCCATTCTACCTATCGACCAATTCCACCTATTCCATCCCTCCTACCATTCCACCCATCAACCAATTCCACCCCTCCACCCATTCCACTCGTACCCACGCTCACCATTACCACTCCCAGACAGACACATACCTCGGTGTAGGCATTTCCTGGAAAATGTGTTCTAGTGGCACTTCAAGCTTCAGGTGACTATTACATGTGTAATATGGTAATATATTGCCTCCTTCACATGTGCCTCGTCTGAGAAAAGGGACCTTATGACATGCGTAGCCCCAGATCAGCTTGCACATCCGTGCATAAAAAACATAATTATTATTGACAGCTAGATCACCATAGTAATGTAAGTGTCATGTTCTGTTGTTTTATATTTTGTTTTCTTTCTCAATGCCTATCATATTAATCACCACGAAGTTTGATTCTGATTATTGCATAAGCATAAATTGGAGCTACTTATCACCTGGTATGTTTTCTCTAGCTGTCTCACTTTCATATTTATTATGCTTGCATAATGTGGCTGTGACTGGAGAAATGTTTATGGGGTCTGTGATCGACCCGTGTAGCTCCTGATGCTTGTTAGAGGCATATGACATGTGTTTTGTTGATGGAATGGCAGGCAGTGCAAATCCTGATCAGACTGTGCATGCACAGTCTGATCTGGATCTGCACTGGTCGCAAAACCCATAAACCCCATTTATCCAGTCACATCCATATAGGGTATTATGATGTTTAATGCACTTTATTCTTGCGCTGCAAAAAAGCCCATTTTATGCATTAAACCACATTTCCTGAGTGGGTGGGGACTGAAGACACAACTACATTTCCTGTGACACACTCTCTGGGATTGGCTGAAATGTTAGTAATGCAATCCTAGTTGGTGGGGCGTCACCACATGTGACAAAACGAATATATAATGGTATACCACAGGCCTTAAAATAGTGCTTATGACATTTGCACTCTATTGTATTAACCATGCAGGTTAAAAGGTTTTTTGATAATGTTTATATGAGTGTATGACAGATAGCCGTACCTTATCGTACGACCTACATTTATCCTCAGGCCACTTATACAATCAATGTGTTCTGCTGATGTGGCTAGTGTGGCCCTTTATTTTTTTATTTATTGTTTTATATCTGCACAGAAGTATATGTTGTGACCACTCATTTGAACCGTCTCTACAAGACGGTTCAAATGAGTGGTCACAACATGTACTTTAATTGTAATATAAGGAAAATAGAACCACAGTCTGTAGCACCTTGGATTAGATTGTTACCTCCCCTTGAGGGAAAATACAAATATCAAAACAAATTTTGGAATACTATATCCGGGGTATGAAATTTCAGTTAGTTGCCTTATGATAATGCACCATAGGTGGAAGACTCGGACCTAGGACCCAATAATTGGCTCATTTGAAAAAATGTTACCCCACCCACCCATTTCCATACACTACCTTTACATACATTACAGACTGTAATGTATAGTGTATGGAAATGGGTGGGTTGGGTAACGTTTTTCACATGTGCCTAGGTCTGAGTCTTCCACATGTGCAATGTACATATCAATGTTTGTCTTACATGGCTATGCAGTGATTAACCCTTCCTACGCTGTTGACGGAAATTGCCGTCTGCTGTTTTTCATTTTTGCTTTAATTCTTAACAAAAAACTGGTTTTGACAGCACATGAGAATCGTCTCCACTGGAGACGATTCTCATGTGCTGTCAAAACCAGGTTTTTGTCGAGAAATATTGAAAATAAAACATTTCCAGCAGACGACAACATTTAATTCAGCGTAGTAAGGGTTAACCCTCGGTAATTTAACCCTTAGACCGCTGTCTATTTTCCATTTTTATCATCAAAAACATGCTTTGACAGCACTTTAGAATCTTTCCATTGGAAATGATTCTGAAGTGCTGTCAAACCATGTTTTTATTGAGAAATAAGGCAAAATATAAAAGCAACAGCAGACGACAATTGTTGTGAGTAGCGGTCTAAGGGTTAATACATTCTGAAATTTATTGTCTACTGCCAGACTTGCAATTACATATGAATTTTTATATACCCTTCTGAAATTTGGTGTTTGTATCATTTAAATATAGTGTTATTAACACCACAGGAGTACAGACAAATAATGCCTATGTTTTCAAACAGTGTAGATTCAGATGAGACGGCTCGTAATGATCTGCCCCATCAGAATCTACACTATTTCTGAAAAAGTTACCTGTAAAGTTCCATTAACCCTTTCACTGGAATGTTTTTTGATATGTTACTTTTGCAACCTGGAATCCAACCGTCACAAAATGATTTTCATACTAGTCCTATTTATGAAAAGGGGGTGTTTTTGTTCTCAAAAATATGAAAATTACCTGCAAAAAGTGCAGATCCTGATGAGACGGCTCGTCACGAGCCGGCTCATCTGGATCTACACTGTTTGCCAATACCACAAGACAGGCCTGTGATGTTGAAATAATATCTATACTGTAAATACAAAAATTATATTCCTACTTGAAGAGTATAGATCAAATAGAAAATAATGACAATTTTATCTATAATATTCAAGTGGGAAATCGGATGGCATGACATTAAAATTTGTACCTACTTCAGTTATGTATAACTTTGTCAAATAAAGTGGTAGATTAACCTTGAACCGACGACTGGAGGTCACAGCCAAAATTGTGGGTGGCAGGTGGGAGCAGGCGATGGGTAATTTAACGATCGGGGTCCATCCTTACCGGAATTCCGACTGGAGATCTGGTTTGGCCCTCACATACGTCGTTGGCATTTTGTATGTGACAGTGATTATCTGGTTATACGCCTTATGTGAGTATTACGATATTCGTAATCCTATTTTAGGGGAAGGGGCCAAGTGACTTGGTGTGGTATGGACATGGCACCAGGTCAGGTTATTCTAATTTCAGGGCTGAATATATTTGTTCTCGATGTAAATATTTTGTTCTGATTTTGGGATTTTCCCCCCAATGCAGCAGGTTAAAATGGGATCGAACCCGTTTGCCCGGCTTTACATGAGCCTTAGCTGTTGATAGGCCGTTAAACACCAATAAACAAACAAACAAACACAGCCAAAATTCGAAACTTGACTTCAACATGCATGGTATTCAACAAGTGCTGTGATGATCCACATACTACCATGTTTCAAAATTCCAGTCTCGAGCGAGCAAACTGTTTAAAATAAAAAAAAACAATTACTGTGACAGATACTAGACCAAAATATGTCACAATTTTAGAAGACGAATGTTGCAATATTAGTGCCGAATATAGAGTACTCCCCCATACATGTGCATTTCCATATGTATATGATCTTACAGTTGAATTGACATATAAAACCACTTTCAATCAATTAAATTAATTCTGCTGATAAATCATATTTTGTTTTTTCTCTCAGTAAAAACATGGTTTGGCAGCATTTTAGAATCATTTCCAATGGAAATGGAATGGAAATGATTCTAAAGTGCTGCCAAACCAAGTTTTTAATAAGAAAAATGGAAAAATAAAAAATATTCAGCAGACGACACAAATTAATTCAGCATTGTAAGGGTTAATACTCAAATAAGAGCATAACAAAAATCAAAGGACTGAATGTCCTTAAATTCTTTGCAGTATGTGTTTGTGGATGACACATAGACTAATAAGTAATCTAGAGTGGAAAGAGTTTGACGAAAAATAAGCGCAGGAATTTCACAGCAGCAACAACAACATGAATAAGTTAAAAATAGATTTTTGGAAATCCGCACGATTGTATTCGTGCACCGAACCATGGAGTTACGAATCGCGAATAATCGAGTTTGACGGTTTAAGATTCATCGCACCCTTAGACTACGGAAACATTTGCAATAACATAAGTTTAGCACAAAAAAGCAAACAAAACATTTATCACACTGAAAAGGCGATCAAGCTATTTTGTTAGAACTATTTTTTATGACGTAAGAGCCGTGTTTTTAAAAAGTTCAGCCCGCAAAATATGCTGCGACCGACATTAGCTCATTTGCATAAAAGCTCTAAGACCTCAAATTTGGATATTGGTTGTAAAATTCTTCGCTAGCGCTCGAATAAAAAGGAAAACTTATATACATGTCGGTATCTGATTTGATGAACACACTGATAGACAATGGCACTCTGAGACAAGATCTCTGGTTGTCATGGCATCCATTACTGTCAATAATGACAATATGAGCTCACGATTTCAGTACGGTACATGTGAAAGTGAAGCGAACCGTTTACACTCGGTACAGCCAGGAATCAGCCAGCATACCAGTTCAGTCTCAACCATGGTCTTGGTTCCACTTTCGTGTGGCTGAAGGGTTATCTGCCAACCAGCGTAGGCCCATATCAGCCTGCACAAATGTGCAGGCTGATCTGGGTCTACACTGGTTGCATAGCCTATTGTGTGGTTTGTATATTTACCAGAAGTCGTATATATCTACTTGGCTACTGGTATAGGCATATTGTCACATATGCATGTCACCAAGGGAGTGATGCTGAACGTGTCTTGAGGAAGGAACCATTGATTTACCATTACAGTAATTGTATATTGCTACAAAGTGTTTGGAACGATTTTGTAATGAGATCCTTGAAAAGTACGCAATATGTTATTATTTATCGTTCGTTCATTCGTTCGGCTTTTATTTAAGAGTGGGAATTGGCTGAAACACCTTCCATACCCTGCTTATTGTATCCCCCGGACTCCGTCGGGGGATACTATGGATTTGACAGCGCGCCGCGTCCGCGTCCGCCGCAGACACTTCTTGTCCGGAGCATAACTCGAACACCCTTTGGAATATTTTCATGAAACTTCACACGTGCATAGACCACGACCCAAAGGTGTGTCGCGCACAAGAATGACAACTCTTGCATAGCTAATTTTTGAGTTATCTCCCTTTTTTGTTTCTCGTACTGATTTCGTGTCCGGAGCATAACTCCACCACCCTTTGGAATATTTTCATGAAACTTTACACATGCATAGACCACGACCCGAAGGTGTGTCGCGCACAAGAATGACAACTCTTGCATAGCTAATTTTTGAGTTATCTCCCTTTTTTGTTTTGCGCACTGATTGACCATAACTCGACCACCCTTTGGAATATTTTTATGAAACTTAACACATTCAATTAGACCACGAACCGAAGGTGTGTCGTGCACAAGAATGACAACTCTTGCATAGCTAATTTTTGAGTTATTTCCCTTTTTTGTTTTCGCTCACTGATTTCCTGTCCGGAGCATAACTCGACCACCCTTTGGAATATTTTCATGAAACTTCACACATGCATAGACCACGACCCGGAGGTGTGTCGCGCACAAGAATGACAACTCTTGCGTAGCTAATTTTTCAGTTATCTCCCTTTTTTGTTTTGCGCACTCTACAAACTGGACAATAATGCATGAAGACCTGTTTTCTCGTCTGCTCTGTATACCTCGTGTGCTCTGTACACCTTACCTGTAGAGAGAACAATAGAAACTGGGAGAACCATGTGCTAAGCATGGGCTAGCATGTGCAGATGTCCAGTGCTTGACCACTGCTGACCAGGTAATTTATACAGGTAAATCACTACATTGGGTACTGTGTTGAAAATATTGTGGCATTATGTGGACCTCTGCAGATATATGTAGATAAATATAGGACTATTAAAAAAAAATCTGGTCTCCAATAGCAAGCATTATTATTTTTAAACTTTTTTTTGTAATTTTTTTTTTTTTTTTTTCCTTTTTTTTTTTTTTTTTTTTTTTTTCATTTTTTTTTTTTTCATTATTTTTTTCAAATTATTTTTCAATTTGACTGGAAAAAAAATCTGGGCTCCAGTAGCAAGAATTGTTATTTTTAAACTTTTTTTTTCCATTTTTTTGGTTTTCATTTTTTTTTTTCATTTTTTTTTTCAAATTATTTTTCAATTTTTGTCCAGTAGCATAAGGTCGTAAGTGCTATATACAGACTATTCACCTGTGCATGTGCTAGTATGTGCAACTGACCACTGACCACTTACAAGTAATTTATACAGGTAAATGATTATATTACATTTCCGTAAACTGTGTTGAAAATATTGTGGCATTATGTGGACCTGTGCAGATATATGTAGATAAATATAGGACTATTCAAAATAATTCTGGGCTCCAGTAGCAAGCATTATTATTTTTAATTTTTAAACTTTTTTTCCATTTTTTTTTTTCATTTTTTTTTTCAAATTCTTTTTCAATTTTTGTCTAGCAGCATAAGGTCGTAAGTGCTATATACAGACTATTATCATATAATAAAACAATTATTGACTAGTGAGCCATAGAATATAATCTGATATTCTATGGTTCACTAGTCAATAATTGTATAATATGTTCGGGCCAGTGAAAATTGCTTTCGGGCCCAGGCTCGAGGTCAAGGCGGGACAAGGCGAGGCATCTGATTCCGCGGAATTCTTGTTTACTTATCTCCCTTTGTTGTTTCGTGCTCTGATTTTTTATCCAGAGCATAACTCGAACACGCATATACGCATTGCTCTCTAATGGTCCTCTACCGCCCTGTGCCAAATCCACGTTCGTTCTGCCCCCGTCAAGCCCAGGGTCAAGGTCACATACTTAGTGCTTCAAAAACATTAACGCTTGGGTAAATATCTTATACTTTCTGTTTTCTTTCATGGATCATGGATCATCTTCATATTCATATACGCATTGCTCTAATGGTCCTCTACGCCCTGTGCCAAATCCACGTTCGTCCTGCCCCACCAATCCCAGGGTCAAGGTCACATACTTGGTGCTTCAAAAACTTTAACGCTCAGGTAAATATCTTATAATTTTTATTTCCATTCACGGATCAACTTCATATTTCATATACGCGTTGCTCTAATGGTCGTCTACCGCCCTGTGCCAAATCCACGTTCGTCCTGCCCCGCCAAGCCCAGGGTCAAGGTCACATACTTAGTGCTTCAAAAACTTTAACGCTCGGGTAAATATCTTATAATTTCTGTTTTCTTTCATGGATCATCTTCATATTTTTTACTATACGCATTGCTCTAATGGTCCTCTACCGCCCTGTGCCAAATCCACGTTCGTCCTGCCCCGCCAATCCCAGGGTCAAGGTCACATACTTGGTGCTTCAAAAAAACTTTAATGCTCAGGTAAATATCTTATAATTTTTCTTTCCATTCACGGATCAACTTCATATTTCATATATGCGTTGCTCTAATGGTCCTCTACCGCCCTGTGCCAAATCCACGTTCGTCCCGCCCCCGCCAAGCCCAGGGTTAACATCATATACTTAGTGCTTCAAAAACTTTAACGCTCGGGTAAATATCTTATAATTTCTGTTTTTCTTTCACGGATCAGCTTCATATTTCATATATGCATTGCTCTAATGGTCCTCTACCGCCCTGTGCCAAATCCACGTTTGTCCTGCCCCCGCCAAGCCCAGGGTGAAGGTCACATACTTGGTGCTTCAAAAACTTTAACGCTCAGGTAAAAGAAAATTTTGACTTGGAATTTGGCCTCATTTATTATCAAAGCGATATGTGGGACATCCGTGTTCTATGAACACATTTTCTAGTTTATTAAACTTCACACATGCATAGAAGACGACCCAAAGGTGTGTCGCGTAAGAATGACAACTCTTGCGTCGTTAATTTCTTAGTTATCTCCCTTTGTTGTTTCGTGCACTGATTTCGTGTCTGGAGCATAACTCGAACACCCTTTGGAATATTTTCATGAAACTTCACACATGCATAGACCACGACCCTAAAGGTGTGTCCCGCAAGAATGACAACTCTTGCATCACTAATTCTTTAGTTATCTCCCTTTGTTTTTCCGTCACTGATTTTGTCTCCGGAGCATAACTCGAACACCCTTTTTTCAAACTACTTGTGTATCTGGGGAGGGGGATACACATGCGCTTGTCGACAAGCGTCCATTTCTAGTTTATTGTTTCTTCAAGATGTCCGTAAGGATTCACATCGGAATGGTGAACCGTACTGGGATTCACCAGTCAGTAAGTGTATTAAGGGTGCCTGGCACTGGATCAGGCACAGTGATGAATGTTTTATTGTGATTTTAGATGGTTGTACCATGCTCCCCCAACCAGTGTATTCCTGTTTGTATAACATGACCTTACTTAAGTGAATGGTTGTACAAGCTAATCAATCAATCCTTCATGGAGATTTGTGTGTTGGATAATGATTGGCAGATACATTTTGTAGGTTTGCTTGATTTATTTTTGTGATTTTTGATAGAGGCAAGAGGGGATATAGCATTAGTCCATGTACGTATGTTCATATGTGTGTGCGTCCGTACATGCATGCGTCCTTTAGTAACACATTTCATTTTTCAATAAGTTTTGAACCGCTTCACATATTTTGATAATATTTGGCCGCAATGTGATGATGGTGCTTTGTTTTGCATACAACCCACGTCCGACCGCCCAAGGTCAAGGTCACTGAGGACTTGTGTTAACCTTGTTTGTAAGGCAAAAATGTTAACAAAATATTTTCTTCATATACTTTCGTTGATAAACAAGAAATATAAACAAATATATTTCGGAATTTCATATGTTTATAAAAAGCGTATTCTGAATATTAACCTTTCAACCCCCAAGTAAATGGTATGAACTCTTGCATGTAGACTTTTGAACAATTCCGTTGATCGGAAAAGGGTGTTTTTGTCAAAATTCAGAAACTATCCATAACAAGTAAAGATCCTGATGAGACGGCTCATTACGAACAGGACCATCTGGATCGGCACTTTTTGCAAACCCTTAGACCGCTATCTTATTTTTGTTGTTTTCTGCTGTTTATTTTCTATTTTCCATTTTTATCATCAAAAACATGCTTTGACAGCACTTTTTAATAATTTACAACATGCTTTGACAGCACTTCATGTGCTGTCGAACCATGTTTTTATTGAGAAATAAGGCAAGATATAAATGCAACAGCAGCCGACAATTGTTGTGAGTAGCGGTCTGAGGGTTAAGGGTTAAATTATATATGCTAAGCTGATAATTATGAATAATCAAACTAAACGCTACCATCACCATTAGATGCAGACAAAAGCCATTTTCACTTGTGTTTACATTAATGATTATATTTCGGACATTGAACCAACCGCCAGATAATAGTTCTTTGTGCCTGTCTGTCTGTCGGCAGGTACATTGAGCCAGTCGGGCGTTATACTGTGTGGCTAAGTGTTTCAAGGTGCGATATATTTATCCTTGTCCTATATTACTGACCTAGAATTTCAGGGAATTGCATGAATTGAACATTGAAGTTATAACACAAATTAAAAAAAATCTAGTTCTTGTTTCAAAGTTTCTCACCTGATTATATTATAATCTTAACCCTTTGAACCTGAAAGCCCACTATAGTGAGGTTTGCAAACAGTGCAGATCCTGATGTGCCAGCTCGTTACGAGTCTCATCAGGATCTGCACTTTTTGAAAGTATTTTTATGCCACCGGGTTTCGAAGAAACGGGTGGCATATAGTGTTTGGACCGTCCATCTGTCCGTCCGTCCGTCCGTCACACTTTTCGGTTAACCACTTTGTCACAGTTTCTCAAATATGCTGCAGGTGGCATCCGCGTTCGACAGACGCATAATGTTTAGAACAAAAACACCCCCTTTTCATAAATGGACTAATCTGAAATTCATTTTTGTGATGATTTGATTGGTCAGAAAATTAGCATATCATAGTCTATTCAAGTTACGCAGGGGTGAAAGGGTTAATGTTTGTGATCCATGCATGATGAGCCAGCTCGTAACCACTTGTTGATAGTTTTTTCTTTGTTTTTAAATTACCATGTTTCAAACTGATGGAATTGTCCAAAACATTACCATGGAATAGGCCATTACTGTTACCCAGGGGTATATGGCTTTATCTACATGATTCTGACCATCTGTCTGTATTTGCCTTCACTCATCTCTGCAACTGTGGCTGTGACTGGACAATTGGGGCGTATGCCATTTCTGGTCAGTGTAGCTCCTGCAGGATTTGCTAGCCCACTCCTGTATGGTGATAATGATGTATAGTTTATTAGCAACAGGAAATGTGTTTCGTCCACTGAATAGCGGTCCGTGCAGATCCTGATCAGACTGCGCATCCGCGCAGTCTGATCTGGATCTACACGGGCCGCAAATGTGATAAGCCCCATTTCTGCAGGTACAGCCATATTTATATTTCTCCACTAACAACATATGACTACTTGACGGAAATGAATCACAGTTCCACTAATGAAGTACCTCTTTCTTTGTACTGTGCTAATAAGTCCATTCAAATCTAATCTACCAGTACTCTATATTGGCCTTGAGACTGACAAAAGGAACCTTATGACGCTTGCGACCAGTGTTAAGTCCCAGATCAGCCAGAACATCCACACTGTCTAATCTGACCACTTACACTGTTAGCCATTCAGATACTGAAATTGCCATGTGACTGCCATCAGTAATCAAAGGACTCAACGTCCTGAAATTCTTCACAGTATGTGTTTGTGGATGACAAATAGATTAATAATGAATTCAGAGTGGAAAGCGTTTCGAGAAAAATAAGTGCAGGAATTTGACAGCAACAACATCAACAACAAGAGAATGGAAACCGAAGAAGATTTTATGCTATGTTACGAATCGCGAATAATCGAGTTTGACGGTTTAAGATTCATCGCACCCTTAGACTATGGAAACAAAACATTTATCACACTGAAAATGTGATCAAGCTGTTGGAACTAGTTTATAGCGTAAGACCCGTGTTTTGAAAAAGTTCAACCCACAAAGTATGTGCTGCGACCGACATATGCTTATTTGCATAAAATCGGTCATACCTCAAATTTGGATGTTGGTTGTAAAATTGTACCGCTTGAATAAAAATGAAAAATAAAAAATCACGTTCAGGGGCGGAGCTTCGTGACTGGGCTGGGTACACACTAAGTATGTTAAATTTCACATATTGAATTTTCAATAAACTAATTTATTAAAAATTCCATATGTGAACTATAACTATTACATATAGGGATTGGTCACTATGACCTAGGAGTTAGAACACCAGGGTCCGGTTGGTCAAAACCTCTGTTAGCTTAACAGACTGTTAAATCCAGGGTGTCCAGCTTAGAGAGGTTTCACTGTAAATCGGGCATTCGAGCCATAGCTGTGTGCTATGTGATCACAAACAAACAGTATCACCTGAGATAAATCACCAAGAAACTCATCAAAAATAATATCACATGTGTTTTATTGGTGTCCGGTTTAGAGAGGACCCACTGTACACACAATAAATTTCTTTATTCTCTCTGTTCTTGTTTCATATGTAATAAGTCGTAACCCTATTTACTCTTTCACTGTACAACAAAAATGTCATATTTGTTGTAATAATAGCCCCATCTCCAATATTTGCAACTGAGTATGTTATTTTCACATCCAAAATCCACTTCAAAAGATGATATTTTGAAATTTATTTGATGTGATATATTAAATTTCATCCCCATAAATTGTGTAGTTCCGGGGTGGGGGTGGGTGTGGGGGGTGGTCACCTATGGTACCTTTTCCAACGAATCAACAACAAAACTCGCCTGATTGCCAGTTGTTGACAGAGGCAGCGTGGGTTATCTCCCCTATCAGGGAAACTGTAATACTTGTGTCAGGAAGCACAGTGTGTCTGTGCTGTCTACTTGTTTATAGATCTCCCAACATCAACATCACGTACACCCTTCAGATCTCGCCCTCTGATTGTAGAAAAATACCACGAGCTTGTATGTAATCACATGCTCAAAACTAGTCGATATCAAGTTTGAGTTTGTATTTTAACCCTCGCAAAAAATTGTCGTCTGCTGTTTTTCATTTTTGCCTTAATTCTTAACAAAAAACATCTTTTGGCAGCACATGAGAATCACAGTGGAGACGATTCTCATGCGCTGTCAAAACAGATTTTTATCGAAAAATATTGAAAATAAAACATCACCAGCAGACGACAAAATTTAATTCAGCGTAGTAAGGGTTAACTATGTGCTCATGTTTAAATGCTGCATTATTTGAGCATATGATTATAAAAATTTTGAAGCATAAGTTCAACAGTTCATGTGAAAAAGATTTGGTTGAACAGATGTAAGTATTCAGTAGTAACAACAGAGGGGAAAACGCTGATCCGGAAGACGTGCTTGTAAAACCTATGTACTCTATTCTCATGTTCAAAATCAGGAAGTTTGATTGGCTGAGCTGTGCTCAGTCTCAGCCTATCAAACTGTCTGATTTCTTGGTCTTTCCGACTACAATGGTTGTTGCTCTCCTTAAACCCTTACCTGCAGAGGAGAAACATTTTCTGTGTTAGTGAACATGCACTGTTAGTGAACATGCACCGATTCTCATGCTCGAAATCAGGAAGTCTGATTGGTCGAGTCTTGAGCTGTGTGCTCAGCCTCGGCCAATCATACTGTCTGATCTCAAGTACCGGTATGAATTTGGAGAACATTCTTAGAAAGTTGTATAAACATGTGCCCAGATCTGTTTTATTAATAGAGATGACCACAACAAGTTATGCTCCTGCTCAAACCTCATGACTTATTAATAAGCAGTTGTAATATTGCTTAATAAGTTTGTTTAAAGTAATGTTTTACATTTATTATTCTAGCTACAAAAGTCATAATGTCTATTATCTGCCAGTGAACCGTAGCTATAAATGAAATGGTTTGCTGACTAAATAGCAAACACTGTAGACCAAAATGAGGGTCTGTATGTATATGAGAAGGTTAGGCTACACAAAATTAATGTTTAGATTCTCATCCCCGCCCAAGGGTTTATTTAAAAAAAAATAAAAAAAAAATTAAATTAAAAAAACATTTGGTAAAATTACGAGAATGATGCGGCCCGCGTATTATACCGCTCCCACAGCTTTTTATCTGAGTGCTTTAAGTAAAAAAATAAAAGTGTCCCACCCGCCTCATTTTTCCCCAAAATTTGGATGAGAATCTAAACATTAATTTGTTGTCACCTTAGCTATGTTAACTCAGTCTACACTCATCCCAAAGGTGATATGCTTGGAATTCCGTGAGATTGTGACTCGATCATTCATTCAAGTGATCACATAGAAACTTATTAATTTACGCTAATGTCACCTGTTAATAAATATCCGTTGTGACATTTTATATTTGCATAATAAATGAGTAGCGAATTTGTGAACCTTGTGAATGTGGGGCTTTCTGATTTTGAATGTTTAATTTAAGACCATGTTTAGACAGCTTTTTGGTATTGATTTTTAACTGCTATAATTATAACCGTTATATAAACCTTGCCCTACAATTATGGGCATTAAATACGGTACGAGACTGTAGGTTCTTTATGTTGTTTGCAGCCATTGCTAGATCAGTCCGTGTGTCTGTGCAGTCTGATCACGGCCTATATTGCTCAGCATGAAGTCAATAGTGTTGCTATAGCCAGCTAGCATTAACCCGTAGACCGCTAT
This sequence comes from Conchocele bisecta, assembly GCA_029237695.1. Taxonomy (NCBI): domain Eukaryota; kingdom Metazoa; phylum Mollusca; class Bivalvia; order Lucinida; family Thyasiridae; genus Conchocele; species Conchocele bisecta. The sequence continues at coordinate 54,505,926 of CM055269.1, forward strand.
CTTAATTCTTTTTGTTTGTTTTCTATTTTCCATTTTTATCATCAAAAACATGCTTTGACAGCACTTTAGAATAATGTTCAACATGTTTGACAGCACTTCAGAATCATTTCCATTGGAAATGATTCTGAAGTGCTGTCAAACCATGTTTTTATTCAGAAATAAGGCAAGATATAAAAGCAACAGCAGACGACAATTCTTGTGAGTAGCACTTTTACGGGTATGAAATTTTTACTATATTTTATTTTTGTTGTTTCTCGATGAAGTATATGTCGCGACCACCGGGTGGGAAATATAGTCAGTTTTACCATCCCGTACCATATGTGGCTGTAACTGGAGAAATCAGGCTTATGGAATTTGTGACCAGTGTATAACTCCTGATCCACTAGCACACTCATGTAGCCTGATGATGATCTATGTAACTTGTTAGAAGCATAAAAGTGTTTCATTGATGTAATGGCAAGCAGTGCAGATTCCAATCAGACTGTGCTGATACAGTCTGATCGAGATCTACACTGGTTGCAAAACCCATAAGCCCCATTTCTCCAGTCTCAACCACATATATTGATATTGCATGCGCTGTGTGGAGTTAATCGAGGTGTTTGACTGATAACGCTTATAATTACACGTTGTTGAGATTTTAAACGCGATATTAGATAATTGACAGTTTTCAATTGATTACAGCGAAAATGTAGTCCTGAAATTTTGGGTCATTAGGCCTCCTGCTTGGCTGTCCCATTAACGCTTAGATCGCTACACACAACAATTGTCGTCTGCTGTTGCTTTTATATCTTGCCTTATTTCTCAATAACAACATGGTTTGGAAATGATTCTGAAGTGCTGTCAAAGCATGTTGTAAATTATTATAAAGTGCTGTCAAAGCATGTTTTTGATGATAAAAATGGAAAATAGAAAATAAGCAGCAGACAACAAAAAATTAAGATTATATTTCTCTCTGCAAGGTTTGTTAAGTCTAAAACATGAGATTGTGTATCATTTGTCAATGAAATGGTACATGTATGCTAAAACCGTCCATTTATGTTCATAAATGATACCTTTGTGTTGGTTGGCTGTTATAGCCATTCCATTCCATTCCATTCAAAAATGTCTATTGCATATTTAGATATTCATATGTGACTGAATGAAAAAATGAGGGGGGGGGGGATTATGCGTCATGCGATCAGTGTAGCCCCAGATCAGTCTGCGCATTCCGGACCCTCCGATCAGGGCATGTACTGTTCGCAGTTCAGTCAGCGAAGCTCCTGTAATGCGTCTGTCTAACTCATAGTTTTGATCCTTAGCAGGCTTCAGGAGTGCACTAGAAGATGAGAAGTCGGAATATCTCATAGGCCCCATTTCTCCACTCACAGCCATATATATAATTTGGCTGTTTTCGGAGAAAAGGTGCCTTGTGATGTTTGCGATGAGTGTAGCCCCAGTACGTAGCCGATTTCATAAAAATTGCAAAGTATACTTATCTAGCAAAGCTAGTATACTCTGAGGGAGTAATCATTTATTTACCCCGAAATGCATTATTTCACATAGAACTAACGACTGCATAATTATATTTGATGATTAAAAGTACCTATGCAGAATTATTATACTGAATTTATTACATAAATAATAAATTCAGTATAATAAAAAATAATAAATTTGTCCTAAAATTGAAAATTTCTCCCTCAAAGTATACTTTACTAGATAAGTATACTTTGCAATGTTGGTGAAATAGGCTACTGATCAACCTGCATGTCCACCCCATCTACTCAATGCCTACTCTATACTGTTTGCCTTTGATTCAGAGAAGTAGCATTACTGCCACCAGTAAATTGATTATCACAAATTGTTATATGACGGCCGTTGTTTGACACTGCTCACAGCCGTGTTCAAACACACAGCGTGTGCTGTTTGACAATGGCTGTAGAGAACGCTCATTCCGGGGGCCAAGCCAACACCTACGTAATGCATGTGTCTCATGACGTTACTAGAACGCACCATTACCTCACCAGACTAATTCACAATGGTCGCAGTGAAAATTGTAAATTGATACGGCTGCATCATACGACGTGTACTGCAGCCCCGGAATATGTATATGCAAATCAGCTGTTTGAATGAAACGTATTATCAAAGTACCAAAAGTACTGCATATATGCTCATTATTACATGATATTTCCAACGTAAATGTAACAATAATGTTCGACCATGTCCTGTCGTGGGTGAAGTCGTTTGCCGCGACACTCGGGAACTGTTTGAACCCGCGGCCTACGGTCTGTTTGTCTGTCCGAGATTTGCATTAAAGTTTTTGGCTACCTTATAACTATCACTGTTAATACTGTAAGTCGGTTTGGAATAAAACTTCATATACTAAATATTTGTTAACATTCATAGTTTCCCCTGCGAAAAACCGTTCTTATCTTCAAGAACAGTTCTCTAACTGTTCTTGAACATATGGAACAGTTCTTGAACCGTGCTTAAACTGTGCTTTAACATGTTTCATAGAAGTTCAAGAACTTTAGATCTTGAACAGTTCTTGAACACTTGTATGAACAGTTTAATAACATTTCAAGAAATTGATAGGTTCTTGAATTATTCTTAAAATGTTTCATGAACAGATTAAGAACACTTGAAGAATTTGATAGGTTCTTGAATTGTTCTTAAAATGTTCCATGAACACTTTAAGAATTAAATAGGTTTTTGAATTATTCTTAAAATGTTTCATGAACAGATTAAGAACACTTCAAGAATTTGATAGGTTCTTAAATTGTTCTTAAAATGTTCCATAAATTTCATTCCAGAGGACGCAATTCCAATGAAAATCCAAAACATTTTTACTGAGAGAAATAAGAAACATACCCATAATTTGTTGGATGTAATTTTCACCGCTAGCATGCAAAGAGTTAACAACCTTTTTTTATATTTTAAGCGAGTTGTCGCAAAGCATGCCAAAAACTGTTCAATGTATGGTTTTGAACAGAATATAGAGCAGTTGTTTACTACCATTAATATTCAACAGCGCCATTTTTATTCTTTAAACGTCCATTACATTTTGTCATTATTCGAAAAACTTCACAAATGGCACAAATTCAAAAACAAATGGCAAATATTCATGAAATTATTACGATTTATGTCCGTTCAAATGAATCAATGATGCCATACAATATGTGTGAACAATACAAAGGTACTAGAATGTTGTCTATGTAAACTGGTACAATTGAGTGACGATGAAACGTGCTGCAAATTTCTGAAATATGTATGTAGTTAAGCAAATGGCAAACATTAAAAGTGTTAGCAATGCTTCAGACTTTTCAATGTCGTAAACATTTTCTCAAATGTATCCTAGTGTCATATTTGTTCAGAAGCACACTACAAATGTAAGGTTAACAGTCGGTTAATGTACCCCATTTGATAAAATTGACTGAAATTAATATGTTTGTCAGTTTCAATGATTTATTTAAATCTCACTGAAATTACCATTTGAGATATCAATGTAGACTTTCACTGAAATGTCAGTGAATTATTAATTAACCTCGAAACATTCTAGTTAATTGTGCTGAAACAGAATGGGAGATAGATGGACATACTGGTCTTGACACTCATCTGAAGACACAGTACATACCCATCAAAAGACAGACATAATACATTTACAGACTGGACAAAAGACAGACATACAAATAGACAGACAGGCAGACAAATATACAGACAGAGAGATCAGACCCAGATCAAACGAACAATGCTCTCGGAGTCGTTGTGGCTGCAGAGAGATTGAGACGAAAAATAAGCGCATGAATTGGAGACATACAACAACAACAACTAGAAGTTAAGATGTCACATGGTTTAAATTATTTAGGATTTAAAGGTGAATTACTTCAATATATAAGTCGAGAATCAAACCACATTAAAATATTTCACAAGCAATGAACTATACTCGTAGAAAGGATTAAGACTAGACTATGTATCATTTAAATCTAATAAGAAAATTTTGAGTTCCAAATTATGAAACAACTTAACCAGTATCCGACTGGATCCAGTAACCAACACTTGACGATTGATTATGTACACAACCAAACCCAGGGGCGGATACAGAAATAATTGCAGTGGGGGGTCTGTAATTACAATTCGGCATAGCCGACCTCCGCGAGCGTGAAATCGTAAAGTCTGGGAGAAGGGGGGGGTTCCGGACCCCCTGGACCCCCCCCTGTATCCGCCCCTGAAACCACAGTAATAGATTTCATAAACAAATGAACTATACTTCTGTTCTACGTATTGCTGCTTGTCTATCTCTATATTCTATCTATATATTTTCAGGGTAATATAGATTAAGGAAACCAATAGAAATCCACTGTGAACATATTTTTCACAAACTATTTTGGTCACAAATCATCTACATCTGGGCATTTAGCATAGTTATGATCAATCCTACTTTTGGATAGGGCAGTCTTAACCAAGTGCCCCCAATAACCAAAGACACATGTCAAAACATTTGACAACATTGTCAAAATGGAAAGGAGTATAGAACTAAAGAACACAATGTTTGCTGACGATGCAACCTTTATGACAGACGGCTCTCAAAAATCCTTCGAAAAGTTAATATACATAATAGACGAATTCAGTATGATTTCTGGCCTAAAACTTAACATTAAAAAATCAACAGTAATGAGAATAGGTGCTCTTAAACATACAGAAACCACATTTTGCCCCAACAAACAATTTACTTGGACCTCACACAGCGCGAAAACATTAGGCATCACATTCCTAAATGATAATATTAATACCCATGACCATAATTTTTTTTACAAAAATCTTAGAATTTGAACAGTGCCTAGACAAATGGAAACACAGAAATGCTCAGCTTACTCGGAAAAATCACGGTAATAAAAACATTTGCTGCCCCAAAATTAATATACCCATTGACAGTTTTACATGGTCCACCAGAACATATGATAAAACGTGTAAGAACCAAGTTATTTCAATTTTTATGGGATAACAAGCCTGATAAAGTAAAAAGAAATACAATTATTCAAGCTTACGAAAAAGGGGGACTAAAAATGTTAGACATCGATAGTTTTATTACTTCAATAAGAGCTTCATGGGTAAAAGAATATGCGATACTACTAACATAGGGAAATGGAAAGCAATTTACGAAAAAATACTTGAAAAATATGGCGGGACTTTTATTTTCGAATGTAACTTGAAACCGGAAGACATACAAAACATAGTGAAAAATAAATTCCTGAACAATGTTTTGAAATCTTGGGCAAGTATAAAGAAATAATTTGGAACAACTCTAATATAAAACATCAAAATAAAACTTTGTTTCATAGACACTGGTTTGATAAGGGTATCAATTAAGTACATCGAACAAGTATACGATTATAGAACAAAAACTTTTCTGACATTCGGTGATATTGTAGAGTTATTCAGCATAAGAAATGATGATGATTTTATGAAATATCAATGTATATTAAATAGTATAAATCCAATATGGAAAGAAACAATAAAAACAGAACAAATAAACATAATACAACTGTCTGAAACACTGAAATCAAGGGTACAAAAAAGCAAATACGTTAATAAATTACTTTATACAATACAAACAGAAAAAAAAAATCACTGAAGAAAAAAAGTCTGAAAAAAATGGATAGCTGAATTTCCGGAAGCCAACTTAAACTGGAAACATATTTACATGTCAACCTTTAATTGTACTATAGATTCCACATTGCGGAATTTTCAATATAAATACCTTATGCGAATGAATGGAACAAATAAATTACTCTTTCGATGTAACCTAATTAATAGTAGTTTATGCGATTTTTGCACTATGTATGTAGAAATCTATAAAACATTTGTTTTGGAATGTACTCATGTCAACATATGTGGTCACAGTTACGTACCTATTTGAATGAAAAAGGTTTTACTTACGCTGTAAATTTCCAAAGTATTTCTTTAGGATAGATGAAAGTACACACAAGGCACAACAATTTAATTTTATACTCATATTAGCCAAATACTTTATTGTTAAATGTAAATATGAAAACCGGGAAATTGCTTTCGAACCGTTTATAAACTACTTAAAATATAGGATAAATTTAGAAGAGTTAATAGCTACTAAAAAAGACAAACTTGAGCAACACAACATTAAATGGGATGTTTTTCAAACATAGGTATGTTTTTTTGGGCATAGTAGGGAAGGTTCAATCACACTAATCACACAAAAGTAAACGAATATATATATAAAAAAAAAAACTCAATTCAAGCGGATGTGAACAAAAGGGGACATATTTTATACTTTTCGATACTCTTCCTTCTTCCTGATTGTACTTTACCATCTATGCTTTTCTATATTCTTTTTGTCTTCTCTTTCTCTAAAAACTTATTTTCAAGTACAATGAGTGCATGTGCAATCATTTCATAGCGACTTAGTCACAGTGTGTTAGTTAATAATACATGTGTTGTATTGTATGTACATGTTTGTATTTAAAAATAATAAAAAATATTAATTAAAAAAAAAAAAAAATGGAAAGGAGATTGGCGAAGAAAGAGTCGCAGTAAATGTGGAAAACAAAAACATTGTACATCATAACATGTTAATTCATCTTTCCGAAGCTGTTAACATTGAATCATGTTTAGTAAAAGTTATTATTTTGTCAATATTCACAAATTGGATAGTTTTAAAATTTGAGACCGATTGTGTACTTCTATAATATGAGAAAACGAATACAGTGACTTTCAATATTGAAATAATCTTTGTATCTTTTTTACAAAGTGTCTTTCAGTGAACCAATGTCACACAATTTCAATGCTGTTTCAAGTTACACTCATCCATGTCTGAGGAAGTTTCAATACAATGTCAATCCAGACATGTAGTTATACAAGAAAGCCAAAAATATACACGAGGGTCAAACCAAGTCTCCAATGGGATTCCAGAAAGGATGAATATCATCGTTAATTACGCATCCTCCTAAGGAGGATGCGTAATTAACGATGGTATTGGGGGTTTGACCCTCGTGTATATTTTTGGCTTTCTTGTATGGGAGTTGAATCTGGTTATCCCTTAATATAAGAGTAGTACAATTATGGCTAATCCTATTACTTTTAGGGGAAGGGGCTCCGAGTGATTTGTGTGTGTTGTGGACCTGTCACCAGATCAGGTTTTTCCAATTACAGGTCTGAATGTATTTGTTTGTGATGTAAATATTCAGTTCTGATTTTGAGATGTTCCCTGCCTTCATACAGGTGAAATACGGGATTCGACCCCATAGGCATGCACGTCTGTATTATAACCTCGATGTTGAATGGATACAAAAACTTCAAATCAATCCAAGACAGGACAATTGACTCGTCTTCCAAGCAACCTAAAAACATCCGTTTCTTAAGAACAAAAGTTGGAACAATTCAAGAACTGTTCTTGAACAAATGTGTTTTAAGAACAATTCATGAACTAATATGATCATGGACAATTCTTGAGCATATCAAGAATTGTTCAAGGAATGTCCTTCATTAGTTCAAGAACATATCTTGGACTGTTTTTGAACGTTAAATGGCCCACATTCTTGAACAAAGAACTGTTCTTGAAAGAATATGTTTCAGAACATTTCCTGAACTAATATGTTCAGGAACAGTTCTTGAGTATATTAGTTCAAGAACAGTTCTTAGTTCAAGAATTTGGGCCATTTAACGTTCAAGAACTGTTCTTGAACAAATGTGTTTTAAGAACAATTCATGAACTAATATATCAAGAACTGTTCAAGGAATGTCCTTCATTAGTTCAAGAACATATCTTGGACTGTTCTTGAACGTTAAATGGCCCAAATTCTTGAACTAAGAACTGTTCTTGAACTAATATACTCAAGAACTGTTCTTGAAAAAATATGTTTCAGAACATTTCTCAAACTAATATTTTCCAGAACAGTTCTTGAGTATATTAGTTCACGAACAGTTCTTTCTTCAAGAATTTGGGCCATTTAACGTTCAATAACTATTCATGATCTGTTCTTGAACTAATGACGAACCCATAAATAGTTCTTGAACAAAAGTTCACGAAAATTTTAAGAACTATACTTGAACTGTTCTTGAATGTTTCGCAGGGGTTAAAAGTTGTTGCTTTTTTGCATTAAATCTTTTTTTTTTTAGGGGTGCCTCTATCACTGATTTCATGTATTGAAACTGCAAGTTATAGTCCTTGAATGTTTCAAAAAGCAATAAGAATTTTGTGGTACCTTTACCATGCTATGCTGCAGAAGGCAATAAACAGATCACAAATATTTACCATGCTATTCTGCAGAAGGCAATAAACAGATCACAAATATAGGAGTTTTTTCTTATTTTTCATGAAAACACATATTGGTATTTCATTAGAATTGTCTCCAAGGAGACAATTCTAATGAAATGCTAAGACATGTTTTCATTTCGAAGCAAACTATTCAATAATTGTTGTCAAAAAAAATAACACATTGAATCCTTTAAGGAATTGAAGGGGTCAGTGGGAAAAGGAGGCTTAGTCTTTCATGGACCCCTTATATCAACTGACCTGTTTAATTGTGGGCAGCACATCAGTATCACAGGTTGAAGTAACGGACTGAGGTCTATAAATACATTAAATATGCCTAAAAGCATCAATAAATGAAGAAAAAAATAAGCTTAAAAAGTTTTTTACTCCCTCCATATAGATTATATAAGTCTATATTGAGGGAGTGAAACAAAATGTTTAGCTTATTTTTTTTCATTTATTGATGCTTTTAGGCATATTTAATGTATTTATAGACCTCGGTCCGTTACTTCAACCTGTGATCAGTATGGGTGGATGTACGTTGGATAAGTTTGTGAGCATCCATGGTTCTACATGTGTGTGGTTACTGCACCATAAATAATATAGCAATAATGGGCAGATACATGGGCAGATACATTAGCCCTTGGAATGCTGGGAACGAAAACTGCCATCTGCTGTTGTTTTATATTTTGTCTTCTCTCTCATTAAAAACATGATTTGACAGCAGTTGAGAATCATTTCCATTGGAAATGATTCTCAAGTGCTGTCAAAGCATGTTTTTGATGAGGAAATGGACGAGAAAAAGCAAACAGCAGACGGCAAAGTATAATTCAGCAGTGCAAGGGTTAGACATACCGGTATTGATGTGTAATGGACAAGGAAGTGAGCAACTGTGGTTCTTCACGGGCCTCGTGTGTTGGGCAGATGTATGTGTGGTTGCTGTTCCATAAGTAATTCACCAATAATGGGCAGAGTATTGTCTGGTGTGCCAATCTAGGCCACTGGGACTCATGGTGACATTCGATAGGTGTAGATTTTGTGTGCATGATAAATTGGCGGCCGCCTGGAAAAAAGGCACCTTACGACATTTGCAACGGTTGGAGATATTGGTCCTATTGTACTGTACATTCACTGGAGGGGGAGGGGGGGGGGGGTGGGGGGGGGGGGGTTACAATAATGTAATCTGTTTTCTGATGGCAGTTAGGCTATTTGAGTAACAGGATGGCGAACTATGTAGGCCCTAATCAGATTGTGCCGATACATTCGTAGGCAACCTAGTAAAAAGTGCCTATTACACAATATGGGCAATCTTCTGGTAAAAAAAAAGACCTGCTAACATTTGCAGCAAACATTGTTCCTGGTCATTCTGCGAAATTACACGGCTGCATCGGGGTCAAATACTTTTGCTGACAGCACTATAAGCATGGCTGAGAGAATGAATGGTGAACAGCCTAGCCCCAGATCAGACTGTGCAGATGCACAGGCTGATTTGGGGCTATGCTGGTCACAAACTTTGTAAGGTCTCATTTCTCAGCCGTGGACCCGTTAACTTCTAGCATAGTTTCACATCATCATCATTGAATCTATAGATGATAAAACATGGTGAACATTTCGGCGGTAAATCAATCTGTAATTGCTCAGTCTTTGAATTTGCTTAGTCTTTCAACTTTAGTTCACATTTGCAATTTTGAGCAATTATTGGCATCAAATTTACCCAGACATAGCTATGTGTGACGGTGTGTAACAACATGTGCCTTATAAGTCAGGTTTTGGCTAGTGTGGCTTTTGATTCATTAACAAACATTCTGTTTTTTAAAATACATCTAAATTCTTCTCCCAAAGACCATCTGGAATGCTTGCGAGACTATGTAGACTATGTATGTAAGACTGCACGAATGTGCTGGCTGATCTGGGGCTAGACGTGCGACCATTTTCCTGTGATGTGTCACATTTTAGTATGCACCTGCAGCGATTATGTAAATATTGAACCCGTTTGTGAAATCCTACCTAGCCTGTCACAGCTTGCATATACCGTGTTGCTGGCTAGATTTATTGCGCTGTGCCCGCTATATTGGCCGGCTACAAAAAATATTGTCTGGGATGTTTTATAATTTAGTCACAGGTAACATATGCCAAGGGCAGAAGTTTAGCAACTCTTGGGTCTAACATTTTGCACAGTGTGAGCTGTCTGCATGTCTTTTTTATTGCATGACTTGGGCTTTAACCCATTGACTCCTAAGTAACTAAAATATATTTTGATATGTTAATTTTGCAACCAATCCAATCATCACAAAATGATTTGCAGACTAGTCCATTTATGAAAAGGGGAATTACAATAAAAGGTGCAGATCCTGATGAGCCGGCTCGTCACGAGCCGGTTCATCTGGATCTCCACATTTTGCCAATAACACTATACAGGCCTGCGGTGTTGAAAGGGTTAAAAGTGTACTGTACAGTGTATTTAAAATCATAATGCACTAGTGTAATAAATATGTCAACCAGACCGCTACAGAAATTACATTAGGTGCACGATACTGCGGTTATGCAATAAACAGAACCTAACATTTGGTGCTTAACCCTTAGACTGCTATCTTAATCTTCTGTTTATTTTCTATTTATTTTTTATCATCAAAAACATGCTTTGACAGCACTTTAGAATAATTTACAACATGCTTTGACAGCACTTCAGAAGTGCTGTCAAACCATGTTTTTATTGAGAAATAAGTCAAGTTTTCAAAGCAACAGCAGACTACAATTGTTGTGAGTAGTGGTCTAAGGGTTAATATTGTAGTTATTAAACTAGTAGTTGACTGATTTCATAGGAAACTCAGCATAGCCTCGCTTCTTGTGAAATCACTAAACTTGTATAATCATAAACCATATTTAATAATCGTGCAGCATCCACTATGGAAACATTTTATTTCTACTGGAGGGATGGTAATGTGGCATAGGGGTTAGAACACCTGACTTCCAATCCGGAGGTTGTGCGTTCAAACCTCGCCTAGGGTATCAAAAAATACTTTCGTAGTATTTCCATCCCACTGGTCTGTAGGATGAGACTTTAAACTGTGGTCCCGTCTCTATATGACCTTAGCTGTTGCTGGGACGTTAAATCCTTGACTTCTTCTGGCTTACTTCGCTGAATGGTGGGAAGATACATACATGAAACTTGTTTATTGAAACTGTACCTCCTAGTCACTTGTATTGTACAAGGTAGCTAAAAGGAGATTGGGCTACATGACATGCACAAGGTATTTTGATCAATGTAATGGTACCCAGGCACCATACCATGGTCTTGTAGATCGAGTTCTGAACTTGCAGCAATTCCACAATGTTGTTAAACATGACATGTAACCACATTCAATCAACTTGATCAATTAAATTTGATGGCGTTTCACAGTGTTCTAGAAAAAAAAAATTTAGTTAAAAGAACTGTGGATTTTCTATGAACATATTTTGATGAGAACCTCAGTTCGTAATGGTAATGATGCATGCACACAGTTTGAGATGGTTCTGTTTATTGTGAACCTGCTGTGTGTATTTGGTGGTCTTGCATTTCAGAATTACCCAGAAGTTACAAATCAAGCAGTAATTTTAACCCTTTCAACTCTAGAGGCTAGAAAGCAAACATGTGCAAACACTGTAGATCCAGATACACCGGCTCGTTGAGCCGTCTCATCAAGATCTGCAGCATTTGTCACTATTATTCCCTCTAAAAATATCCACAGTTTGTCATTAATGAAATAGTCCAGAAAATGAATATGAAAAATCCAATGTAGGATATATCAAGGGTTGAAATGGATAAATTCATTATATGGTTATACCCAAACAGTATGCTTCATCTCCAGGAGTTTGATCTGCATCATCCAGGAGTTTGATCTGCATCATCTCATGCACAATGGATGTCTTCATATTTTAGTTGGAAAGTTGCATTTGTAATCACTAGATGGCCCAGCCCAAGGTGCATGATCACGTGGTTACAACAACAACAACGTCGCCCACTCCAAAGTAAGTATTATTTGATATTTTCCTTAATATGTAACGGGTTTTGATGAAATATGGCACAGCAAACACGTCTTCATGAGATGTATTTGGTGGTCCAGGGAGTTTGGCACAGACTTGTGTCGTTTTTGCAAAGAATCGATTTCCGTTTCGGAGACAAGGAAATTGATTCTTCGAAAAAATGACAGAAGTCTGGGCAAAAGTACAGAGACCACCAAATGCAGCTTAACAAGATGCGTTTGATGCGCCATATTTCAGCAAAATCCATTATGTAATAAGGACAATATAAAAGAATATAACTTTCAATCGGATAGATTCTGAAGTTTCAGTACTTGTTGTTGTTAGTACCACGTGATCATACACCTTGCATTCCTGGATGATAAAATTTAACAACTCACCCAAGTGTACCCCACTTGTTACAAATATCTCTTTCAACACCACAGACCTGTATAGTGTTATTGGCAAAATGTGTAGATCCAGATCAGCCAGCTCGTGACGAGCCGTCTCATCAGGATCTGCACTTTTTGCAAGTAATTTTCATTTTCTTTTTGGAACGAAAACACCCCCTTTTCCATAAATGGACTAGACTGAAAATCATTCTGTGACAATTGCATGGATTGGTTGCAAAATTTCATATCAAAATCCATTCTAGTTAATTAGGGGTGAAAGGGTTAATATCTCACCCATATGCATGGGGCAAGTGTAGCCCACTTGTTACAAATAACAAAGTGGTATAGTGATTGTGTTCTGATACACACTACAACTTGTATACTCATGCTGAAAGATAAAGTCTGTACCTGACGCAATCAAGCTTGTATACTGTGTGCATGAAGATAAAATCTGTATCTTTCACATAACATGTCTGTCAGCAGCTACAACCTATGACCTTAAATTACCTATCGAGTACGTATCTAGTATATTTAAAAAAAATAATAGAACAATCAATTCAGCGGAAATAAATCATTGTATACAAAGCCCTGAATAATCTTATCGTGCGGCATCTGAACAATTCAACACCTGCTTATCTCCCCTTTAATGCAATATTCTTTTAGCTAGCAAATGAATGGTTGTATTGTATGAGCAGTGTATAATTAATGGCTACCATTTTGGCAGGTTAATATTACCACAATGCCTAACTATAATCAACAATTCATGCTGTCTGCTTTTCCACCAGATTTTCTAATTTAATTTCTATTTTATCATCGTAAGCCTGTTTTGGCAGGTAAATTGTCTGTGGATAACAAAGAAGCATATGATTTTCTTTATCGTACATCTATTTGAATGCAAAGAATATAACTTTCCAATGCAAAAAAATAATGTCTTTGTATTTTCTATTATTCAGTTTTTTTTCATAGCTTGTTTCAGCATTACATCAGAAATTGTTTTCTATAAGTAAGAAACAAGAGAAGAATGCAGACAAGAATATATGTCATACTTGAAAGGGTTTATAAAAAGTGTGTTCTACTTATGTATGATTTATATGCTTTGTGATTGTGTAGTACATTACCGGTACATTGTACATCTATCAAGCATGATTTCATTATCAGTCCGCAAACATGGCCATGCCAGTGTTGTGTGGTGTGTTTGTCATGGTACATATCCTTTACCGCTTTATGAAGTACTTGAGACCAACATTGCGTGAATAATGCGGCAAAAAGATATTACCAAAATATCCCTAAATATTCGGACACAATTTATTCTCAGAAACTCATATAAATATCTGGTTTCCCAAAACAAAGAGTGTCCAAATGTTCAGGGTTAGTATCGCTGTACTGGTTTATCACAATAACAATATATTTGGATACAATTTGTTTTGGGAAACCCTTATAAAATAGGGGTTTCCCAAAACAAATTGTGTCTGAATATTTAGGGTTGTTACAATAGTCGTGTTTGTTTGCCTAGACAGAAGGTGCGTGTACTGGGGTTATATTTCACCTGATCCGTTATATTAATACACTGACAGGCAGGTGTGTTGATTCGTGGATTTAGGGTGGATTGGAGGATTTTTACGGCTCCTACTTTACATCGTAATTTGGCCATAATGTGTACAGGTGTTTCATCTGAGGTCATATTCTTCAGGCCTTCTGTCACTATTTACTGAGGTGTGAAGTGTATGTGCGGAAATATCTTCTGGATTACATTAGTTTGGAATTAAGGTGGATAGAAACTGGTTACTTTAATGTAACAAAAAATATTTTACTAGTGTTTAACGATTTTGTGGATTTAAATGGATGGCAAAATATTTTTAATTTTACTGTAATTAAAATGTGTGCCTTTATAGGAGTGAAGAACATAATTAGTATTATATTCTGAGGATGAAAACATTATACTGGTGTGCACAAGGGGAGATGTTAATACTAAATTTTAGTAATATTTTTTACTTGTTTCCCCATTTCTATTATTTCTTTATGTAAAACAATATATTATGACCACTCGTTTGAACAAAAAAGAAGCAAGATAGTTTAATTCTTAGACCGTTATCTTAATCTTTTTATTGTCTGCTGTTTATTTTCTATTTTCCATTTTTATCATTAAAAACATGCTTTGACAGCACTTTAGAATAATTTACAACATGCTTTGACAGCATTTCAGAATCTTTTCCATTGGAAATGATTCTGAAGTGCTGTCAAACCATGTTTTTATTGAGAAATAAGGCAAGATATAAAAGCAAAAGCAGACGACAATTGTTGTGAGTAGCGGTCTAAGGGTTAATATTTCAACAAAACTTGTTACACTATCCTGCTGTAAGGGTTTAAGATTTCAAATAAATTATTCATCCAGTATCATACTGTCTGTGCCTGTGCTGCAGTAAACTGTTTTTATTTCACTCTTTTGCACGGGTTTCGCTGTGAGAGAAAACCCGTAATCAACTCCTTACAAATAATACACCGTGAAGAGAACACTCGTAATTGCGCGCCTGTTTTCTTGGAAACCACAAGCTACCATGCAAAATGTTTAATTTTTATTACAGTCAAAATAGAGTTATTTGAAAATTTGGAAAGGGTCTCGACTAATCTAGAATGTTAATGTGATTGGATTTCAAAAAGTTTACATGACGTCACATTTGACGTCACACAACGTAACGTCAAAACGCGGGAAAACACGTCATTGTATAACTATTCATGCGCACATCACAATTCATTGATTATAATCTCAAAAATAGACTAAATGTGCATATATATCCGCCGTGGACTTGTAATAAATAGGATATTCCATCGTACATGTTTGAATAGCGGAAATAATACACTCGTGTCCGTCGGCGTCCGCGCAAGCAACTCGTTTGCTACGCTCACTCGTTGCTTACGCGGAAGCTGACGCACTCGTGTATTATTTTCCGCTATTCAAACATGTATGATGGAATATCCTCTATGTATTAACGTTTCTGGGAGTATGAGAATTAACACTTAATCTCCGATACCATCTGTAGTTTATTGATACAAGGAAGTGACTGCGAAGATCTTTATCAAACTTTTCACTTGTATGTGTATGATAAAGAATGGATATTTGCTTTGAAGGCATAATCCGATGACCAAACAGCCACAGGCTTGTGTAGCACATTTATGGCTTCATAAACACTCAAAACTTTATAGTGTAATATTACCTGATGCAAATATTATAATATTTTGTTCCATATTAATTATGGATTTAACCCTTAGACCGCTACTCACAATTGTCGTCTGCTGTTGCTTTTATATCTTGCCTTATTTCTCAATAAAAAACATTGTTTGACAGCACTTCAGAATCATTTCCAATGGAAACGATTCTGAAGTGCTGTCAAAGCATGTTGTAAATTATTCTAAAGTGCTGTCAAAGCCTGTTTTTGATGATAAAAATGGAAAATAGAAAATAAAATGCAGACAATAAAAATTTAAGATAGTGGTGTAAGGGTTAATAAATATATTGGTTTAAATTTTAGGCTGAATGACTTGGATAGATGCCTATTGTACAGACAGAAGGATTATATATACTGTAGAATTAAAAAATGTTTTGCTGAACTATTTGATTGGATTTAAAGTAGAAAATATGACAGTAATATATATAAATTATATGAAGTGTAGTATATCTATACCGGTAATCTAAACTCCAGTTTTAATTCTGTGGCGTACTGTGGAATTATATGAAAGGTTTTGTGGATTTATGGAGCCGATGACAGGATATGGCGAAAATGAAAAAAATCACATTCGAGATTGGCGAAAATTGGTAAGCTTTGTATTTTTAAATATCATTTACTGACGTATGTCCACAAGGAAAATGGTACCGCTGTGTATGGCCAGTGTAGACACAGCTTATCTTGTACATCCATCTGATCAAGGTCTACTCTGTACTGTTGGCTATATTACCCATTGTATGGGGAACATGCACCCCTCTTATAACGGGTATAATTTTAAAAATATTTGCTACTAATTCTTTTATATATTACTACTATAGTTGGCAAATTGACGTATGTCCGTACATCCGTACATGTACATCCGTACGTACGTGCGTCCGGGTTCAAGTTTTTGGTTAAGGTTTTTATTTTTGATTAAAAAAAGTTGGTATACTATCAAAGCCGGCGGGCACGACATGCGGGCCGCGGCCATCTCGTCTTATGTCTCGTCCAAAATATATGTTGTGACGGTTCACATGGTGGTCACGACATACATTTGTTAAAAGAAATGAGAAAACTGTATTTTCTTTGGGGAGGAAACTATATATATGTTATCTATGTGACTCAACATGCTGAGGATACATAGTTTCCTCCCCAAAGAAAATAAGCTATCCAGACAATCTGAAGTTTCCACCTATATATTGTATTGTAGTATAACACTCAACATTGTTGAGTGTTATACTACAATACAATATATAGGTGGTGTTGAGTGTTAAACTACAAAACAATATATAGGTGGTTTTGAGTGTTATACTACAATACAATATATAGGTGGAAACTTCAGATTGTCTGGATAGCTTATACTCCACAATGCCAAACTTCTCACTTATTAATCAGGATATACAGTGAAACCCCTCTAAACCGGACACTCAGGATAATATAGATGTTTACCTTAGATGCGCTTCGCTGTTATGTATTTTCGATTACAATGACTTCATGATTGCAAAAACACTAGAATGTGGCATGAAGTGCTCACATGTCTGATTTACAGTGAAACATCTCCAAACCGGACACCCTGGTACCTTCCAGGGTGTCTGGTTTGGAGAGGTTCCACTGTACTTATTTCAAAGTCCTGTTGTGACGTGTCAGTTGTGTGTAATAATGCACAAGTAATTGTTGTGCGCAGACAGAGCGTAAAGTCTGCACTCTGGTTGTGCATTGCTGTGTCATTGTGGAAAAATTTGCAGTTATCTACAATTGTATTTCATTCATAATACCCCTGTAATGGTATACATTTCGAAATGTTTTCGCTCTTCTTATCTCTCCTTAAATGTATATGTTGTGATCACCTTGACGTGGTAAATTAACATTGATCGTAAATCTATATTTAGCTCCCATATGTGTTTGGTTCTCATATTTATATCACAGTTTTTCGCAGATATTCTGTTAGTAGAAAAATACAATCTTTTACGTAAATGATGTTGAACATTGATGACAAATTTGCAGCTCTTATGCTGAATTCTCCATGAGCTATGATGACTTTGTCAATTTTCTATGTCATTCACAAAATAAAATATTGGCAATATGACAAAGGAGATACTGTTAGAAGCAGGGTGTTGATGGGGAGGTGTACGTGGGGGCATATGTGGTTGTGACTGGAGTAATTAACGGAGCTTATGGCATTTTTAGATATTCAAACTTCTGATCTGCGTAGGCTGGTCTGCGGCTATACACTAGTCGCATAGCCCTTAACCCTTAGTCCGCTATCTTAATTTTTTTTTGTCTGCTCTTTATTTTCTATATTTCATTTTTATCATCCAAAACATGCTTTGACAGCACTTTAGAATAATTTACAACATGCTTTGACAGCACTTCAGAATCATTTCCATTGGAAATGATTCTGAAGTGCTTTCAAAACATGTTTTTATTGAGAAATAAGGCAAGATATAAAAGCAACAGCAGACGACAATTGTTGTGAGTAGCGGTCTAAGGGTTAAGCCCCATTTCTCCAGTCCCAGCTGCTTATATGCTTGTGGTCAGCCACTTATGGAAGCCAGTCAATCGGTCATCAGATATTTGCAGTCAATAAACAACCATCTACAGCTGAAGTAAGCCTTGTCTTTGGGAGTATAATTGCATAGTACAGGGAGTGTATTGATTGGCCGATGGACTATAAATACAATACCGGCGGCTGGTAGCAGATATGCAGGCATCTGGTAATTAGATACTAATTTGTTATGGACCATAGTCTATGACAGTAATTGAACATGCTGATGGAGGCATGAGAAAGTCTATTCCTGAGCTCAGCAATTGCAATCAATGTAAGTCTGATTCAGATCAGCTGGAATGTAACTGAAATATTGGCATAATCAAATGTGAAGTGATGTTGAGAAAAAATATTTAAAGGTACATGCCCACTCAGTAGGCACAAACTGTTCTTTATATCAGAGACATCATCTGAGAAATTTTCTGGCAAAATAAACATCCATATATCCATTCACCTTTACCCCACGTAGTGATTGTCATTATTATGCATTTTATATCAAGACGTAAATTTCAGACTTCACTATCAGTAAAATAAATATTACTAAATGATTATATCTGTATAGCAGGCACTCGTAATTTTTAGAACTGGTGGAATAGTGACACAATTATACACTTATTTAACTCTTTGCATGCTGAGAAACTTGTGGGCTATAAATAGTTAAAAACTAGCGGACAAGAATTCATCATATTTTCTTGTATTTCTCCCCGTAAATATTATGAATATGTCTTGGAATTTCATTAGAATTGAGTCCTGAGGACTCAATTCTAATGAAATTTCAAGACATATTTACAGAGAGAAATAAAACATATACTCCTAATTTGTTTGGTAGATATTTTCGCCGCTAGCATGCAAAGAGTTAAACTGGCGTAGCCTCAGAAATGGAGCGTTTGACATGTATGGCCAGTCTAGCTTCAGATTTACTAGGTCTCCTCAGGAGACTGATAAAAGATCTATACTGTTTGTTCGCAGAAGCTCAAGATATTTTATTGACATAATGGTGATATTTGCAGACCCTGAATAAACTGTGGAGATTCAGGTTTAACTGGATCTAGAATTAGGGTCACAAATGTTATAAGCCCCATTTCTCCAATCTCAATCAAGTATAAGTAGAAGACAAGTGGAAAATGCAGCTATTACAATTTTCCATTACATCCAGATGCTTAATCAGTTTCATGTTCTTGTTTGCATTAACATATTTTAATGAATCCTGTTCTGCATTAAGATTAATGCAGTACACATTGCAGTTGTCTGTCTGGGGTGTGCAATAAATGCATGCTGCAACAGCACCTGCCACTATAATCAAAGGGACCCCAGATCTTCAAACACAGGACTGCCCTTCCCAATCGTATAGACTGCAGTCCACCCAGTGTGGTAGCCAAGTCATTAGACCATCTCTGCATGAGTTGTCCCTTTCACCCCTAAATGTCTGACATTGACAATTCCATGCAAATTTTTGGACTATTCCATAATTAGAAGAAAAAATATAGTTTTCCATTGCAATCATGAAAATCATGACAGATACTGCAGATTGGTTCAACCTGAGGGCATTAATCCATTTCAGTCTAAGGATATGATAATTTTTGTTGAAAAAATCTCATTAATATATTTTGTTTATTTTTCAATTAATACATGTACATGTATATGTTGTTACCACTCGTTTGAACCATTTCAACATATACTTTTGAGATGAAATATACAAAATAGGGACTTGTTTTTGCATAAATGTTTCATCTACATGTTGTAGTTCAAATCGGGTACACCTTGCAGTTCAAATCGGGTACCCGAGTGTACTGTGCTGATCAGGAGCTTAGTAACATTGCCGACTTGACAAAAACAAAATTAGTTCTCTGTTGTTGTGATTGCCTACAATATTTTGCCTACCTTTAATTACTCGCCTCTCATCAGGAGTCTGAGGCAATTATTGTAATGTTTTACACCTGGCTAAATCATCATTGCTTCTACAGACTTATTAAAGGGAGATTGCTTCACCTGGGTTGCTTAGGCCTATACAATTCTAGTGTTTTGCCAATAGAACAATGTCACAAAAATATTTGCTGTTTAACCTATTCCAATTAGCTAATGATACACTATTTTGTTGACTCAAACAACAGGAATATTTTCCTTATTTCTCAACAAAAGCATTTATGTTGTTACCACTCAGTTGAATCGTCTCATCGAGACTGTTCAAATGAGTGATCAAAAACATTCATGAAGAAATTGGAAAATTGGGGAAATAGTATTTGAAAATGTTAACACCTCATCTATGATTCAGTATTCCACCACATGAAATGTGTTAAGCATTCACCCACATGTGTGGGTGGCAGGTGGGAGTATGCGATGGGTAATTTAACGATTTCATCCTTTCCGGAATCTTGCATGACTGGAGACCTGGTTTGGCTCTCACATATGTCTTTGGCATTTTGCATGTGACAGTTGAATCTGGTTACGGTATACCTCTTATGTGAGTATTACAATTATTCGTAATCCTATTTTAGGGAATGGAGCCAAGTGACTTTGGTGTGGTATGGACCTGTTCAGGACCTGGATCGAACCCGTTTGCATGACCTTAGCTGTTGATATGTGAAACCCCAACTTTGAACACACATTTTGCATATCTTTATTTCTTCATGAAACTACATGCTGTGGCCACTCGTTTGATCCACCTTGATAGGTGATTGCATGGGCCAAATTGTGGATGCCTAATATCCATCCCAACCCCAGATTTGTTGCTGTCTAATTCTCACCCAGGACTCCAGATAAGGAATTAGTAATTGATTTTCACTCCATCATTTCTGAAGCAATTGGGTATTTCAAACGTTTAATTAGGTAAAATAAAATCAAACTACTGTTCACACATCAACAGACAGCAATTATTGAATAAGTTTGCTTCAAAATGAAAACATGTCTTGGCATTTCATTAGACAATTCTAATGAAATACCAGGATATGTTTTCATGGAAAATAAGAAAAATATGTTATATATAGTTTATTGTTTTCTGCAGCATGATAAATTTAAGGTACCGCAAACTTGTTATTGCTTTTTGATACTCGCTACTTCTGATTGGCAATTTTAATTGGGTATTTAAGCAAATGCACAGCTTATCTGGAGCTCTGCTCACCTCTGATAATTTTTGTCGTAGTCTAATTCCCAGGTATGTCGTTGTATCCAGTGGGAACAGTTTATAATGAGAAAGGGTAAGACATATGTTCATTCAGGTTTTCATGATTTTCCCTATGTGACTGTGCTGTTGATGATGTTTTGAATGTGCGTGTATTGGCGTCATGCAGAGAGGATGGTTCGCTTGATTAATAAACAGTATTCAAATTGGCACAAACTCAAATTAGTCCACCTCTACTTCATGAGACTAGCGTACTGATTGGCATTGGTGCACAGTGTAGCTGCAGCTCAATCTGAACTTCACTTGTACCCAGGGTCTACACTTTTTCATCCATGAAACAAACTTTCTAATTATTACTTGTATAAATCAGATCATTTGTTTCATGTGTTTTAAGAACTTTCTAAGCAAATATGTGAACCTCATAATCAAAATCAAACAGTTTGACAGGCTGAGTCTGAGCTGTTTTAACAGCTCAGACTCAGTCAATCAAACTGTTAGATTTTTAGTATGGGATTCAAGTGCATTGACACAAGTACATATATTTTACAAGAATCTCAATTCCAGTAGCCTATTTCATCAACATTGCAAAGTATACTTAGCTAGCAAAGTATACTTTGAGGGAGAAACTTTCAATTTTAGGAGAAATTTATTAATTTTTATTATACTGAATTTATTACATTATCACAGCCAAAATGGCTGTGATAATGTAATAAATTCAGTATAATAATTCTGCATACTTTTAATCATGAAATATATGCATTTGTTAGTTCTATATGAAATAATGCTTTTAATCATGAAATATATGCATTTGTTAGTTCTATATGAAATAATTATCACAGCCAAAATGGCTGTGATAATGTAATAAATTCAGTATAATAATTCTGCATACTTTTAATCATGAAATATATGCATTTGTTAGTTCTATATGAAATAATGCATTTCAGGAAAAATAAATGATTACTCCCTCAAAGTATACTTTGCTAGTAAAGTATACTTTGCAATGTTGATGAAATAGGCTACAGATCCTTATTCAATGGTTACTGGCTGCGCATACAGGTACAAGTCTATCAAAATAAGCTATACTGGCTGATGCGATACATAATGCGCATTATTTTGTCAGATTGCCATTGCAATTAGTCGTGTTTTTTTCACCAGGAGAGGCAGGGTTCAAATCAGTCAATCCCTATAAATACATATGGTGTAGTTGTAGTCAGTTCCGATCAGTTAGAATGATTATAGCTTGTGTATTGTAACCAGTCAGTCATGAGGATGAATATAATACAGGTGTTGGAAAGTTTCGGAAAAGATCAAAGGTAATATTTTCATAATATGTCGTAATGGTCTCCAGTAATAGGGGTACGTTTCGTGTCAATTGGGTGATTGTTTGTGATAATAATGTAATAACATGTGATGGTATCTTATCTGAATGGTTCACATTCAGACAACTAGACATAAATCAAAGACAATTATTTGGCTTTTATTAATATTTCAAAAATTAATCGCCAATGACAAGACTTTGAAATCATTATTTTGCCTTCACGTGTATTGTGGTTTGTTTGAAGGTTACATGATCCATTCAAAGATAATATTACATTGTTTTGTGCAATAAATGTGTCTAAAATGAACAAGGTTTCAAAAATAAACAAGGGAAAAGTGGAAAAAAGGGGACTATAAATGGACTTAGCCCCCTTTTCCTTGGATAAAACATATTTTTGAAGAGTTACAAGGACTTTATTTAGAAACCTCTTATTCACAGCACCTTTTGGGAATCTGTAAGAAATCTTTAAGCATTGGTAGTAGATCCAAATATAGAGAATTATAAACCTGTCAAGTAGGCTTACCAGTATATGCGACTGTGACTATAGAAATGTGCTTTTAGCATTTGGTTTGTGAGCAGTGTAGACCCAGACCATCTGCGCAGGCTGATCAGGGTCTGTACTGTTCGCTATTCAGCCAGTGACACACCAAGCATGTGTCTAGCAAACAGTATCGATCCACATAAAACTGGCAGAGTTTGCTAGTAGATCAGAAGCTAGATTGGCCGCACATGCTATAAGCCACATTTCGCAAGTCACATATTCACAATTAAATTATCTTATACTGCACTAGATTTCTGGAAAAAAATGTCAGCTGGACTAAAGTATAGATCTATCATGGAATGATAGCAACTGAATGTGAAGCAGTAACACTGGTATATGAAATGAAGATGGCTTGGTTGTTTTATAGGAACATAAATAAACAGATTTCCTATCTTGCGGTCGGATACTTATGTACCGATATCGGTATCGAAATTGAAACAAACCAGCGGTCCTAGTATCGTCATATATCTTCAATTAAACAACTTTACACAGGGTCATGATGAAAACACGTTTTTATTTTTTTTTTATAGTATTTTTTTTTCAAAAGAGTGAAATGCCCCTTTAAGCCTTTATCATCATGTTTGTGTCTGGTCTTGGAGCAAGATGCTAGAAGTAACTGTAACTAGAGAAATGGGTTTATGGCATTTGTGGCCAGTCTAGTTCCTGATGTGCTACCACACTCCTGCAGCCTGATATGGATCTATACCCGTTTGTTAGAATGTCGTTCGTTGGATGTTTCCCAGACTGAATTGCGAACAGTGCAGACCCTGATCAGACTGCGCGGATGCGCAGGCTGATCTGGGTCTTCACTGGTCGCAACACCCATAAGCCCAATTTCTCCAGTGATGGTGACATATGATCAATAGAGGAAGGATTGGCTTGTCATTGCTAATATTACCTGACATGGCAAGCCAGATTACCAGTCGCGGATGGTGAGAATTTAATGTCTCGGAAAATAGCCAGTGAAAACACAAAGTTTTACAATGGCAGAATCGGTTTTAATTGACTTGTGTGATTCAGGAATTAAAACTGTTTTCATAGACATTACCCTTGTGGTGCTGGAATAACATTTTGTTAATATGTCTTGATGTCTTGATGTCTTGATTCCCGATTTTCAACATCACTGAATAAAACTATGAGCTGAGAGCATTGCGTCAGCAAATCTATCCACGTATGTTTTTTAACAAAAGATTTGATCAGCTTCTTGCAATTAACCCATTACAGTCGGGATACAATTATATTAGTATGAAACTTTTAATTGAGAGAAAAAACAATTTTCTTTATTTCATCTCAAAAGTATATGTTGTTACCACTCGTTTGAACCGTCTCGTCGAGACGGTTCAAATGAGTGGTAACAACATATACTTTTATTAATAAATAAACAAAATAATGTGATGTAATTTCAACAAAAAGTATTGCAAGGGATTATTAAGATCAGGATTCTATACAGAATGTGTGTTGTTTGATCTAGAAGTGAGCGATCAATCAATCAAACAGCCAGCCATCCAGCCAATCAATCAATCAATCACTCATTTATTGATATTGTTACAGCAAGAAGCCTATGCAGATTGAGAACTGTTCAGCATTCGGTGGCAGCAGCACTAGCGGAACCCTGACGTCCACAGACAGTAACCACAGCAACAAGGGTGTGCGTAGTGGCACCCTCACATCGACGGACAGCAACAGTAGTGTGACCAAGCCGCGGAGCACGTCCGTACACTCGTCACATTTGGATGTGTTCGGCCTTTCATCTCGGGTAATTAATTGCCAATTAGCCACTTTAACTGTTCGAGTACAAACTCAGTATCTCATGCTCTTAATGGATATCAAAAGTCTTCTAGCTAATTCTCATCATTAAATATAAGCTAAAGTCGATGTCAAAACCTACACTGTTTGCAATCACTGGAATTAAATCGACAAATGAACAGTCAAATTTAGATACAAAACAAACTTCATATACTTGAGAGAAAAAAATCCAGGCTATTGGATTGGCGAAAGCCGGGCGGGCGGGCGGCGGGCGGCGGGCGGCGGGATGGCGGGCGGCGTCCACAATCAATGTTAAGTTTTCGTGTTTGAGTCCATTTCTTTGTTACTGTACCACCTAGGACCACCAAACTTTCACAGCTTCATAATCAAGGGGTGCCTACCACATATCACTATCCAACATGTTACCTTTTTTTTAACTTGACCCATTTTTTCCGCGCAGTCGACTTAAAAAGTTTTTCGTTATACTATATCTCTGCAACTGCTTCGCCCATTACCTTGAAACTTCACATGGGTGTTTATCATCATCCATATTTTCATTCTACCCCCCAACCGTGCGGCCCCTGTGCCCAATGTCAAGGTCAAATTACTTTTTTAAAGTTTTTTTGTGTACTATATCTCTGCAACTGCTTCACCCATCATTACCTTGATACTTCACATGGGTGTTTATCATCATAGTCGCGCCCGCTTGCGGAAAGCGTGATATCGTCGGCATTTTGGCATATGTCTGTCCGTCCGTCCGTACGTCCGTGTGTCCGGTTAAAGTTTTTTTATTAAAGTTTTTCCATCTACTATATCTACTTTTTTAGTGTCCATGCCTCGCCCCAAGGCGCGACATGCAGGCCACGGCCATCTAGTTTACAAAAAGTGGGTATAATTATGTTATCCAAGTGTCTATGCTTGGAAAAAACCTGGCCTTCGTGGCTTTGCCTCGTTTCTTGTTACTATACTGAATTTATTACATTATCACAGCCAATATGGCTGTGATAATGTAATAAATTCAGTATAATAATTCTGCATACTTTTTAATCATCAAATATATGCAGTGGTTAGTTCTATATGACATAATGCATTTCGGGAAAAATAAATGATTACTCCCTCAAAATATACTTTTCTAGATAAGTATACTTGGCAATTTTAATGAAATTGGCTACTGAATGGGAGTCGACCCCAGGCCTAAAATGACCGTAGCTGTTGACAGGCCATTAAACACCGTCAAACATTCAGATTACCGGTAGCTTTATGAAAATAAAATTTTAAATATTTTCGTTTCCATTTGCGTGGTCTGTGGTTTTACTTGAACAAAATTTTCTATGATGTTTAGAGAAAACTACTTTGTAGGCATAGTCTCAAAATTTTATGTAAAAATCAGGCAGTGTGATTGGCTGAGCTGTCTCGACCAATCAGACTTCCTGATTTCAGGCATGAAAGGAGTACATACTGAAAGAAAGTTTATCAGCACAGGCTTAGTATGTTTTTTCACTGTTGTGATCAGTAGCCTATTTCATCAACATTGCAAAGTATACTTTAGTAGCAAAGTATACTTTGAGGGAGAAATTTTCAATTCTATGATAAATTTATTAATTTTTATTATACTGAATTTATTACATTATCACAGCCAATTTGGCTGTGATAATGTAATAAATTCAGTATAATAATTCTGCATACTTTTAATCATGAAATATATGCATTTGTTAGTTCTATATGAAATAATGCATTTCAGGAAAAATAAATGATTACTCCCTCAAAGTATACTTTGCTAGTAAAGTATACTTTGCAATGTTGATGAAATAGGCTACTGATGCTTTATTTCATTTGACATTTCATTGAGCTTATATATATATATATTGGTGGGAATTGGCTTCATCACCTCTAACAGATGTTTGGCTGGCAGTTCCAAGGTGGGTTTTCTCGGGAGCAGAATGCCTGCTTGACCACCTGTTGACCTGAGGGACACTTCATCATTAATCATAAATAATCCTTCAAATATGACAAGGGATTTAACCCTTAGACCGCTACTCACACCAATTGTCGTCTGCTGTTTATTTTATATCTTGCCTTATTTCTCAATAAAAACATGTTTTGACAGTACTTCAGAATCATTTCTAATGGAAATGATTCTGAAGTGCTCTTAAAGCATGTTGTAAATTATTCTAAAGTGCTGTCAAAGCATGTTTTTGAGGATACAAATGGAAAATAGAAAATAAACAGCAGACGACAAAAAAATTAAGAAAGCGGTGTAAGGGTTAAAGTGATACACACCTTTCATATTCTGATAACAAATTTATTAGTTTCCATGGAAACTTAAGTATAGTTGTTGCAATACCAATTATAGAAAGCAGAGCTCCAGATAAGGTGTGTATTGGTGTATTTTACGCACTTATTTTAGCAGAATATGCATTGATTATCAAACGTGGGAGTATAAAATACTTGCAGCAATAGCACTCATCTGCACATACGTCACCAATGTGTGTGTTTCCAATAGTAGGACAAATATATGCATCAGTAAACTATTCATAATGGTCAGTGTAAGTCCAGAACAATGCAAACTGCATTTAATGCAGGCTAAAGTGTGTAATACTCAATATTTGTCCTACTCTGTCAGATTTAGGCATTCTATTTATAGCAGATTCCTTGCTAGGTAGATGAGCGCTATGTGAAAATATGCATTGATTTTCAAATTGAGTAGTGAAAATATTGTAATAAAGTTTAAAATTTACTTAGTTGAGCTGCAAAAAGCAAACAGTGTTTGCTTTTTGCAGCTCAGTTAAGTGAATTTTAAAAACAATAATATTTGTTTATCATTTATTCCCTATTTAATGAAGAAGAATATCAATAAGACATTTTAAAATAAAATACGCATTGAATTTTAAATATTTGGTATAATTTGGTATAATAATATTCTTTAGCTACAAAACTTATCTGGAGCTCTGGAAAGTAGGCGGCCTGGCCCTGCCTTGTGAATTTACAGTGGTCACTTATTTTGCCACCTCCTCTTTGAGAGGTATGTGTATCTGCAGACTAATGGTAACCCCCATCCTTGCTAGGATTCATGTCTGAGGTCAGGTGATCTGGTATGGAAAGGACACCCGACACTGCATTTTGCTGGAAATATATTTTGTCACTGCTATATTTGCTCACCCCACCCCATCCACCCACTTATAGATGCATTCATGAAATTGTCCTGTAAAAGGAATGAATGTTCGTCCACTGTTTGTTCCTCTGAAACCTACCCATTGTTCACAGTTGTCTAAATTATCAGCGCAACAATGAAATTGTTTTGTTTTTATGAAGTAACTTTCTACTATGCAGTGGAACCCCTCTAAGAGGGGTTCCACTGTAAAACAGACAGATGACTACTTCAAGACAAGCGTAGGTGCTTTACGGTCATGAACATATATTTTCAATGAAGGTAAATTTCAATGAAACACATCAAGATTACATGACTAACTTTTGTCGGTGTCCGGTTTAGAGAGGTTCCACTCTAGTTTGGCGATGTCATATTTTATCATATTTGAAATTTGCAAGGTCAACACACCAAATTACAAATTCAAACAGATGAAGGTGTATTCTGAATACAACTGGTTTATATAAATATAGACACACAGGTCTTTCAACCTTATAGACGATAAAGCCCTTAAACCATATCAACACAACAGACCATAAAGGCAACCTTTGCAAACACTGTGGATCCAGATGAGCCGGCTCGTTACGAGCCGTCTCATCAGGATCTGCAGTATTTGTCATTATTTTGAAGACTATTAAATAATATCACTATTTTCAGTTACGGAATAGTCAGAAAATGAACATGGACCAGACGATGCAATATATGAGACACGCCATTTGATGTTGTACCTTTGGACATCTGCGTAATTTCATGAAATACGTTTACAAAATGTACAATATTTTCCGTAAATTGCATCAAAAGTTGACAAAATATTTTAGAGTACATGCGGAATTATATTCCGCGTGCACTGAATATTTTGTCAACTTTTGACTTTATTTATGAAAAATATTGTAAATTTTGTAAACATATTTAATGAAATTACGCAGATGTCCAAAGGTACAAAATCACATGACGTGTCTCATGTATGGATGAAAGTGTTATTGTGAAGGTAGTTAGTATATCAAACGTCAGTACAACGGACGTACTGGCTGGCCATTTATCACCCATTTAGTACCTCGTTGGTCACAGGATGTAAACATGAAAACGGACATCATAGTGCTTATTTAGTCCTGTCAGTTCACGTGACATAAACTTTAATAGGAAAACAAATTAATAAGTAGTTGTTAAGAATTTATAATGATGTGAATATATAATTGGTCTCTGTGTGGTCTCTGGACCTACCTGGCGCATGGCTTGGTGTGGAGATAACTGTTTTCCAGTCTTTAATAGACCAGTTTTATAAATAGATTACAAAACTTGGAAAATCACAAGTAATTTCCCTTAGAGCTACTATGGGCGCAGGCATCAGTGGCATCTTCTTTTTATTTTGTGTAATTTGGTCAAATATTGATTTATTACGAAAAACTTATTTGTCTATGGGAATTTAATATTGGGGGGGGGGGGGGGGGGGTTGGAAAGTTGGAGGAGGATTTTTTATTTTTTATTTGGAAATTGACTAGGCTAGATACCTTTGAATTGATCTACCGGTAACTAAGAAAACAAAAGTTAAATTTTGAAAATCGGTCCTGCATTTCTGAAATTAACATGGGGAAATTGTTTTTTCGTAATAAAATCAACATTTGACCAAATATTATGAAATAAAAAGTAGTCTCATTCTTAGATTTTTCTTTAATTTAATATTATCAAAAAAAAAATGTTTTTGGATTGTTTATATAGCCGTAAAAATTGGGCAAGTTTCGTGAAACAGACAGTAGGGTGGTAACTTAACCCTTACAATGCTGAATTAAATTGTGTCGTATGCTTGAATATTTTTTATTTTCCATTTTTCTCATCAAAAACTTGGTTTGGCAGCACTTTAGAATCATTTCCAATGGAAATGATTCTAAAATGCTGCCAAACCATGTTTCTACTGAGAGGAAAGACAAAATATGAACAGCAGACGACTATTTTCGGTTCCGCATTCTAAGGGTTAACTTGTCTGATGCTCACATGCAATACTGCAATAGATACATGTGTCTATTTGTTAGCTGATCTGCTTATCTGCACAATGTTTCCAGATAAATGCACACAGTGTCTCCGATTTCTGTATGATTAGCGATCATTAGCGTTGTTAGCGACAAGTTGGAGTCATTTGTTCCGTTGGGCATAAGTACAAGATACTGTTTATCAGTAGCCTATTTCACCAACATTGCAAAGTATACTTTTCTAGCAAAGTATACTTTGAGGGAGAAATTTTAAATTTTAGGATAAATTTATTAATTATACCCCCACAAACAAAGTTTGTTGGGGGTATATAGGAGTCAGCTTGTCGGTCGGTCTGTCGGTCGGTCTGTTGGAAATTCCCTTCCGCTCTATATCTTCTACACCCATGCATGGATTATCACACTATGCCCAGGGTCAAGGTCACAGACTTGATGCGTAATACTCGGCTAAATGGCTTATAATCAAAAATGCCTCGTTTTCTTTGGCTGCCAGTGGGGGTATTCGTGTGCCGACAGGCCACATTTCTAGTTGTTATTATACTTAATTTATTACATTATCACAGCCAAATTGGTTGTGATAATGCAATAAATTCAGTATAATAATTCTGCATACTTTTAATCATCAAATATATGCAGTCGTTAGTTCTGTATGAAATAATGCATTTCCGGAAAAATAAATGATTACTCCCTCAAAGTATACTTTGGTAGAAAAGTATACTTTGCAGTGTTGGTGAAATAGGCTACAGTTGTTAGTGCAACATTAGCATGCTTCATATTTAGGTTAAAGGTACACATGCCCACTCAGTAGGCACAAAATGTTCTTTATATCAGAGACATCATCTGAGACATTATAAAATTCTGGCAAATAAACATTTGTTCAACATTATCCCACGTATTGATTGGCATTATTATGCATTTTATATCAGACGTAAATTTCCAAGCTGATATCAGGGTCGACTCTCGTGTTTCTTTAGCTGTTAACGGACATTACTATTTATTCTCTGTATTTATTTTTTGATGTGCAATGATCTTACTTTGTAATCTGTCAAAAATATTATTTTTTCAGGTGACGCATTTAATTAGTATAAATAATTAAAAAATAGCATGCCTAATTTGCATATGAAAAAAGCCTGATACAACCGCACGTCTCTATTAGTAAAGTAAATATTACTAAATGATTATATTTGAAAAAGCGGGAACTGGTGGAATAGTAACACAATAAAACACTTATTTTATTCCTATAAAGAATCATTTGTACCTACTGGGTGGGCATGTACCTTTAAACCATGGGAGGTTGCTTGTACCTTAACTATGAATCCTAACCGGGATGCAATATTCAATGGTCCTTTCCGGGATCTATTCTGGTAAGGACACCTGGCACCATTAAGTGGCTGTGACTGGAGAAATGGGGCTTATAGGTTTTATGACCAGTGTAGATCCAGATCAGCCTGTGCATCCGCACAGTCTGATCAGGATCTTCACTGTTCGCCATTCCATCCGTTATGCTTCTAACTAGCAATATAGATTGCTATCAGACTACCGGTGCGTGCTATTTGACCAGGAACTAGACTGGTCACTTATCCCATAAGCCCAATTTCTCCAGACACAGCCACATATTAAGATAACAGTCTGATCAGGATCTTCACTGTTCGCCATTCCATCCGTTATGCTTCTAACTAGCAATATAGATTGCCATCAGACTACCGGTGCGTGCTATTTGACCAGGAACTAGACTGGTCACTTATCCCATAAGCCCAATTTCTCCAGACACAGCCACATATTAAGATAATGTGATTTTGATACTGGAAATGTATTGCAATTTAGTACTGACATCAATTATCACCCATACAGATGTATTTCAGTCTGTATATGACCTTGTTGTTTAACGGACATAAAACATGCTCAATCAATCAATCAACCATTCAATCAATCAATTAACATACATCGAAATTGGTCATCTCATATATACAACATTCTAATGCAAAACCTGAACGGAAATCGATGGTCATGACACTCCTGTCATTTGATAAAGTAATGCGACATTGTTCGGCCATTGCATTGTCTGTGAAAATAGTTGTGACCTGTATATGGTCAATGCAGTCTGTATAATTATGGTCAATATAACATATAACATAAAATATATTATAAATATGTTTACAAAATTTACAATATTTTTCATAAACAATTAAAGTAAAAAGTTTCACAAAACTTTCAGAGTTCCGCAAATTTCATGAAATTACGCAGATGTCCGAAGGTACAAACTCACATGGCATGTCTCATAAGGGCAATTAATGCAGTCTGTGTATGGCCAATGCAAGTTTTATTACCAGATAAACATTTTTCATCAACAATTGAAACAATAAGGTGTTTGTTTACAATATATATAGCAGCACCATTACTAGTGTAGCAACAAACAATAGACAGTTTGAAAATACAGTGGAACCTCTCTAAACTGGACACCCTGGGAGGTCCCCAGGGTGTCCGGTGTATAGAGGTTCCACTGTAAAACATACAGATGACTACTTCATGACACGTGCGTGTGCTTTGCGATCTCAAACAGACGTTATCATCGGAGATAAATGACAATGAACCCGCTCAGAATTGAGCAAAACCAACATTTCTCTGTGTCCGGTTTAAAGAGGTTCAACTGTATACATTGACCAGTGCAGTGCTCTGCGGTTACTTGGAGATACCGGGTTCCTTTGAAGTGGCATTTTTTGTCAGAATAATTTGTAGAACAACTATTGCTGGATTTGTATTATAGGAATGAATGGCCTTTTTGTGGAATTTATCTGGGTATAAACCTGGAAAAGCCACTTTCGCAATTGGCGATAAAAATATACAATTGGCGATAAAAAAATACAATTTTCGATTTTTTTTCTCGTGAAAATTGTAATTTTTTATCGCCAATTGTTTATTTTTATCCTTTTGGTTATTTTAGGAATGAATGGCCTTTTGTGGAATTTATTGGGGTATAAACTTGGAAAAGTCGCGGGAATATTCCCGCGACTTTTCCAAGTTTATATCCCCGATAAATTCCACAAAAAGGCCATTCAATCCTTATAATTCCAGCATTTGAAATAAATTCATCAAGAAAATGTGTTTATTTTCCGTTTTCTTAAGAATTATTTTAACTGCACCTCACGATTACGGAAAGTAGTTTGGCGTGGGAGTTTACTTTGATATAAATTTTGGACAGAGACTTGCTACGGGCCAATCAAATGTTAGGGAATTGTGTAAATATTTTTGTGCTGGAATTATTACTTTTTAATCGGGGCATGTGACGTATTTGAGCACTGCATGTAGCACTAATTATCCAAAAGTTTTCTGTTAAGCATCCAGGTTTTGAAAGTAGTTCTGTGAAAAAACAAACACACTGTATGCTAGTTTGCTCTATTTACTGGTGAAGGAATATGAAAACTGGTTGGGGACTTATTCAAATATTAAATCCATTCATGAATGTCCACTTAATAATTTTTTTCTAAATTTTTCTGTCTAAAATTTATGTTAAAAACTTCCTCTTTCTTGAGGAAGTTTTTAACATAAATTTGCCTTCGTTGTTTAAGGCCTTGTTTGTACCGGATACGTAGGTAGGTTTTGGTCAACTGGGTGGACGCTTAACATAGAAAAGATATGGTATGACCTAATTGTCTTGCCAGGTCAGCATATACACAGGGAATTACAAAGTCATCAAAGGCAGAATCCTTGGACTTGTCAAAAAAATCCTCAAACGTGGGAATTATATGGCAAAAAATCCTCGGACATTGGAATTATATTGCACAGAGGGGGGAATAAATACACGGCAAAATTCTCAGAAGCGATAATTATATGACAAGAAAATCCTCAGAGGCAGGAATAATATTTTTAAAAAAATCACGAGATGCTGTAATTGTATTGAAAATAAATCGTCAGACACAGGAATTATATGGAAAACGCTTAACATAGGAAAGAGGCGGAAATTTTATGACGAAATAATCAGAGACGGGAATTTTATGGCAAACACTGCCGGCTCATCTGGATCTACTGTGTTTTGCAAATGTGCGGTGGCTGGGGTTATTATTTGGCATTTTAAAGCCATTTGTAGGTGTTGACGGGATAAATAGAATAGTAGGTTATAAGTGCCGTGAATGGGAAAAATATCTGGCGCGGCACGGAAACGGGATGTGCTCGGCAGAGCCTCGCCCATCCCATTCCCTAAGCCTTGCCAGATATTTTTTCCCATTCACGGCATTAACCTACTATTCTCTATAGTGTCTGCAGGCTTGTCAGTTGAATAAGACAGGCAGAGACCTGTTGGACAGTATATTCATCTCCGAAGCTTTTCTTTCAATTTATCGTGTGCGTATAATGTCACTTACAATATGTATAATGCCACGCTGGTATTTGAGGTATTTGTCATCATACTCATTCAGTCTGTACTTTACCTACATACCAACCACATATGATACGTTAACCCTTTTACACTGCTGAATTAAATTGTGTGGTCTGCTGTTTATTTTATATTTTCCATTATTCTCGTAAAAAACATGTTTTGAAAGCACTTTAGAATCATTTCTAATGGAATGATTCTAAAGTGCTGTCAAACCATGTTTTTATTGAGAAAAAATGCAAAATATTAAGCAACAGCAGACGTCACTTTGTTTCCAGCATTCTAAGGGTTAACCCAGTATAATTCCAGCACAAAAATATTGACACAATTCCATAACATTTTATTGGTCCATAGCAAGTCTCTGTCCAAAATTTATATCCCAATAAACTCCCATGCCGAACTACTTTCCGTAACTGTCAGGCGCAGTTAAAATAATTCTTAAGAAAACGGAAAATAAACACATTTCCTTGATGAATTTATTTCAAATGCTGGAATTATAAGGAATGAATGGCCTTTTTGTTGAATTTATCGGTGATATAAACTTGGAAAAGTCGCGGGAATACTGGACGAGGCCTTCTGGCCTTCGTCCAGTATTCCCACGACTTTTCCAAGTTTATACCCCGATAAATTCCACAAAAAGGCCATTCATTCCTATATTATTCTATGAATAAATCATCTTTGTTTACCAGAAATTCTAAATTATTATTCATATTTCTCCTCAAAAGTAGATTTTGCAAATAATTATTTCTGCTTCAAAGTATATTGTGACCACTCATCTGAACTGACTTAATCAAGATGGTTCAAATGAATTGTCACAATTATGTACTTCCGGGAATAAATAAGAGAAATATTGTCCTTTTTACCTCGGAAAACATTTGTATTCTTATAATACAATAGGTTAACCATTAGACCGCTATCTTAATTTTGTTGTCATCTGCTGTTTATTTTTCCATTTTTATCATCAAAAACATGCTTTGACAGTACTTTAATTAGAATAATTTACTCTGAAGTGTTGTCAAAACATGTTTTTATTGAAAAATAAGGCAATATATAAAAGCAACAGCAGACGACAATTGTTGTGAGTAGCGGTCTAAGGGTTAACACTTGTAACAGGCCTCTATAGCGGTGTTTGCAAGTAGTGCAGATCCAGACGAGCCGTCTCATCAGGATCTGCGCTTATTGCAAGAGTAATTTTCATATTTGTCACACAGAGAAAAACGCCACCTTTTTATAAATGGACTAGCCTAAAAATCAATTTGCGACGATTGGATTGGTCGGAAAATTAACATACGGTATCACAGTCAATTCCAGGTATTCAGGGTTGAAAGTGTTAATGTTTTATGCATGAGATTCAGTTTCCGGTAGATAGTTAGGTGTGAGTTGCTTTCAGTTATATGACTGTCTGGTCTGTTGGCAATGTTGTTCAATCGCCCAATAGCTGTGCGTATATAACACCTATCATAATTTACCAGTTGAATGCTTATGTAATACAGGAAGGATTGAAAAGATAGCACTCCTGTTATTATAAACACATTCTTGTGGTTACGTTTTAACAATTCATAGTCAGAGTTTTTGTGTTTTTTCTCCACACATATTGCTGGCGGCATACAGTTTGATTGAGCATATTTTTACGAGTGTAATTGGGTGTAGAGATGACTATTTGGTGTTCAGATGAACTGGGACAAATGTGAAAACCGGGTTTACTGTAACATGTGTTTTGCTTCATGTTGTTGTGAGACCAGGGGCCCGTTTCACTAAACTTTGTAAGACTAAAATGTTCACAAGTGCAAAATTATGATAGTCTATAAATTCCACATTAACACTGTTTTCTTGTAAACAATTAGTGGATTTACATTTATTGTGCATAGGCTGCATATGCAGCCTATGCTCAATAAATGTAAATCCATGAATTGAAACTTCCAGACGATCCTAAATTTGCACGTACAAACATTTTAGTCGTACAAAGTTTAGTGAAACGGCCCCCAGATAGACAAACTTAGGTGACTGTATGTAATTTGTAATCGAGCAACATTTGAAGTATATGTACATTAATTTTGGTCAATACCAATGGCAAAAATGGTCACTTATGACCAGTGTCCTGATAAATATATTGTATTTATTCTAATAAACGCCCCCAGGGCTATGCAATTCGTGGGGATCAAAGCGTGGAAAATAGGATCAAAATATGCTATTTCCACATGCAAAAGCCATTTAAAACGATGTTTTAAATGTGAAAATAACATTTAGAATGCAAATATGGGCGGGGGCTACTATTAGAGAGGTGGCTACTATTAGAATAAATACGGTACATTTTGTCGCGGCCTGTATTGTTTGCAGAAAGTTTGGTTACTGAACTGTTTATGTTTTCCCGGATCGCAATTAAAGGCAATAAGCAAGATATTGTCAAACCATTTAGCACACATCTCGTACGATTGAATGTAGATTTTCTTGGATACCCCATATATTCTTGGCCTGTCCAGGGGGCCGTTTCACTAAACTTTGTAATACTAAAATGTTCGTAAATGCAAAATTATGATAGTCTGTAAATTTCACATTAGCCATGTTTTCTTGTAGACAATTATTGGATTTACATTTATTGAGCATAGGCTGCATATGCAGCCTTTGCTCAATAAATGTAAATCCATCAATTGAAATTTCCTGACGATCCTAAATTTGCACTTACGAACATTTTAGTCGTACGAAGCTTAGTGAAACGGGGCCCAGGTCACAGATTGGCAGAACGGCAGTTATCTCTGAGTATATCTTATTTACATATACTTCTTAGATTAATTTTACACCTTTGTCATTACGTTACGTGCATCTTTGCAAATAAATAAATAATTTAATGGTGTTTATTTCCACTTGATACGGGTGTTAGTTGGTTTGCCAAGAAAATTAAGTGCTGTTTTTTGCACTGAGGCAGTTTCAGATTTTATTAGCGTGCATTAATTAATGGCATTTTGCCACACGTCTGTGAAAACAACACAAATTGGCAACTAAAGTAGTCCTGATCTCGGGTTACTCTTCGCTAGATGTTTCTCGAGTTAACCCATTTTATGGCGATGACTTCATTTTGCTGACGGAATATGTTCTTATTTATCCTTGGAAGTATATGTTGATACCACTCATTTGAACCATCTCATCAGGACAGTTCAAATAAGTGGTCAGTCACTACACATACTTTCATTGAGAGGTAAGAAAACATGCCGGAAAAAAAAGATGTTCACAATTTTGTGTTTGTGAGTCTTTATTCTACATGAATTTGGTTGATTTGATTGTACTGATATTTGCGGTTTGGTTTGTACTCCGTGTTCTCAATGGTGTATACTTTATTACAGGTTTATGATTTGTATCAAGTGAACAGTCTGCAGCTTTGGTAATTGCACTGAAGTAGTGGTACTTCAACCCTGTTAAGACAATTTGTTTTACTGAAAATTTTCAATATTTTTACTTTTTTTTCTTGACATAAATATATGTTGTTGCCACTCATTTGAACCGTCTTTGCACTGAAGTAGTGGTACTTCAACCCTGTTAAGACAATTTGTTTTACTGAAAATTTTCAATATTTTTCTTTTTTTTTCTGGACAGAAATATATGTTGTTGCCACTCATTTGAACCGTCTCACCGAGACGGTTCTAATGAGTGGTGCCCCGTGCAGGCACCGGGGCGGGATCAACTGATCCTGAGAATACTGCTGCAGTAGCCATTGCTTGTCGTAAAAGGCGACTAAACTGGCTTAACGATTGGGTTCATACTTTCCGGAACCCACTATACCGGATTTGGCCCTCATGTACATTTTTGGCTTTCTTGTATGTGAGAGTTGAGTCGGGCTATGCCCCATATATAAAAGTAAGATTAGCGCTAATCCTATTACTTTTAGGGGATGGGATAAATGATGCTGGTGTGGCGAGGGCCTGGCACCAGATCAGGTTGTTCTAATTTCAGGACTGAATATATATTTTGATTGTAAATATTGAGTTCTGAAGTTGGGATTTACCCCCCTTGGACAGGTGGATATGGGACTCGACCCCGTTGACCCGTCTGCGTGTAGACTCCCTGAGGCTTGTACCTCTATGTCAGAAAAGCGGACGTTAAACCCTATTCACTCACTCTAATGAGTGGTAACAACATATACTTTCACTGAGAAATGAAGAAAATTAAAAAAGAATGTTTGTAAATCTAAATTTACCACAAA
This sequence comes from Conchocele bisecta, assembly GCA_029237695.1. NCBI lineage: Eukaryota > Metazoa > Mollusca > Bivalvia > Lucinida > Thyasiridae > Conchocele > Conchocele bisecta. The sequence continues at coordinate 54,544,736 of CM055269.1, forward strand.
TATCAGTACACAATAATTAAAATAACCCAATCTGAGCTTTAATTTGTCTTTTGATATCAATTTTATATAAAGACAAGCCTGATAAAATTGATACCAAACTTGCTTGATGAACTTAATATCAAGCTTACCTTGATGCCTGACTATACGTCTGGCTAGGTAACGGATACAAAATGTGAAATATCTATTGCAGCCTCTAGAGATCCCGAGCTACCCGGAGAAGCAGAGCTGTAACAGCCTCTCCACCTCGAGCAGCGACCTCCGGCAGATATCATGCCTCGAACGTGTCACCAAGACACATCCGATATGGTTTCTACCCGAGGTTGGTCGGACAGGGGCGGTACACCTCCTCAAGGATAAAGACATTGGCGTGAGTCTCGATGCAGGCAGCTTGTCTGTGCCTATGATAAGTTTGCTCATATCTCATGCTCTCCATGAAGCAGGGATTTCAATAATGACCCTTTTGGTATGTTGACCCTTGATATTTGATTTTTACTCTTGAATTTGCAATACGGGTGTCAAATTTGCTACATGTATTAACTCTTTGCATGCTGGGAAACTTGTGGGCTATAAATAGTTAAAAACTAGCGGACAAAAATCCATCATATTTTCTTGTATTTCTCCCCGTAAATATCATGAATATGCAATTTCAACGCCCCGTGCAGGCACCGGGGCAGGATCCAACTGATCCTGAGAATAGTGTTGCAGTAGCCATTGCTTGTCGTAAAAGGCGACTAAACTGGCTTAACGATTGTGTTCATACTTTCCGGAACCCACTATACCGGATTTGGCCCTCATGTACATTTTTGGCTTTCTTGTATGTGAGAGTTGAGTCGGGCTATGCCCCATATATAAAAGTAAGATTAGCACTAATCCTATTACTTTTAGGGGATGGGATAAATGATGCTGGTGTGGCGAGGGCCTGGCACCAGATCAGGTTGTTCTAATTTCAGGACTGAATATATATTTTGATTGTAAATATTGAGTTCTGAAGTTGGGATTTACCCCCCTCGGACAGGTGGATACGGGACACGACCCCGTTGACCCGTCTGCGTGTAGACTCCCTGAGGCTTGTACCTCTATGTCAGAAAAGCGGATGTTAAACCCTATTCACTCACTCACTCACTTGCAATTTCATTAGAATTCAGTCCTGAGGACTCGATTCTAATGAAATTTCAAGACATATTTACAGAGAGAAATAAAACATACACTCCTAATTCGTTTGGCGGATATTTTCGCCGCTAGCATGAAAAGAGTTAAAATATATTAAATTTGTATTTTACACTTTTAGTCTTAACCCTTAGACCGCTACACACAACAATTGTCGTCTGCTGTTGCTTTTATATCTTGCCTTATTTCTCAATAAAAACATGGTTTGACAGCACTTTAGAATCATTTCCAATGGAAATGATTCTGAAGTGCTGTCAAAGCATGTTGTAAATTATTCTAAAGTGCTGTCAAAGCATGTTTTTGATGATAAAAATCGAAAATCGAAATAAACAGCAGACGACAAAAATTTAAGATAGTGGCCGGCTAAGGGTTAATCGGTCCATTTTGAACCTTGAATTCTGGAGGCTATTGAAAATGCTGATGAATCTGCTCTATTGGTTAGATCAACAGCTCAATCGTATTTGTTTGATTGTCAGTTCATATTTTGAGTACATACTGACAGTTTGAAACAATTGACCCAGTAAAATTTTCTTATTTGTTAACCATTTGCATCTGAAAAGGTAGTATAGAAATACAAAAGTTCTCCAGCTGTAAATCGGTCTGTCACAAATCAATATGATTTATAGCATTAGTTCTCATTAGGATCTGTCTAGGGTGCATGTCCAGGAGAGACTAATATGAAGTTTGATATACATGTACATCCTAAGCTTGTTGCCTGATAAACGTGTGCTTGAAGGGCGGCGATACCATGAAATCTCTGACTTTTGTATCAGCATTTGTGCAGTTTTTGTCTTGACAATTTGACAAATTGGTGGCTGCAAAGTGAGTTAACTGTATTTTGTTTTATTTTGGGGTGTTGATAAGACCTCTGATTATATTTGTTGGCACTCATTTTTTTCACAGCAGATATTATATAAACAGCTTGATGTGCCCGAACATTCACGAAAACCAGACTTCTTTTAAGCTATTACATGTGCTGTGAATACCCTTCTAATGGAAAAGGAATTTTAGAATATTGTCAACATTTTGTTCTCATTTCTTGTCAAAAATATATGTTGTGACCACTCATTTGAACCGTCTCAAGGAGACGGTTCAAATGGTGGCCACAACATATATTTTTGACAAGAAATGAGAAAAGGTTTGGGTTTTTTTGTTGTTTTTTTATGAAAATTGTGCATTCTCAGCATGTAAACTGTTTATTAATGCTTGTACAAGGACAACACAACTATATATTCCAGGTGTATTGTAGATCTGCAGCTGTCCATATGGAAATGATATTTGTGTTTGTAAACAGTTTTGCTCCAGACGAGCGTTCATGCCCATCAGGATCTACAAAATGAATATTGAAAACATCATGCCAGTTAATAGGGGAATGTGTAACTTCCTTGTATGGTCACTCGCACCTGTACCTCTATAGCTACCGGTAGTTATTACTGCGCGTGCATGATTAGTACATTCCGTGATTAGTCAGATTCGAGGATTTCTCAACAAAGTATTGAATACAGTTTGCACAAGTAATTGTGTAAATGGCCTTGCACGCCACAACCTCTGGTCCATACCACTTATTAAATTAAATTTTCTACATTTTCTACATTTTTTACTTGCCTTCAATTTTGCTTGACAAAAACATAGTTTAACATGTTTTCACAGCAAACACTCCAATGGAGACAATTCTCATGTGCTGCCAAGACATTTATTTTGTTAAGAATTAATGAAAAATGGCAAACAACAATATACATTTCCTGCCTATCCTTAGACAACAATTGTCGTCTGCTGTTTCTTTTATATCCGGCCTTATTTCTCAATACAAACATGGTTTGACAGCACTTTATAATCATTTTCAATGGAAATGATTCTAAAGTGTTGTCAAAGCATGTTGTAAATTATTCTGAAATGCTGTCAAAGCATGTTTTTGATGATAAAAATGGAAAATAGAAAATAAACAGCAGACGAAAGGGTTAATATATATACATGTATCATAAACTTGGCCTTATTTCTTTCAATGTATGGATTTTGTCATTTTCAATTGTGTGGCCGTTGTAATATTATAGTTCTACATCATATCATAATGATAAATGTAAATACGTAGACATATTAACCCTTAGACCGCTATCTTAATTTTTTGTGGTCTGCTGTCTTTTTTCTATTTTCCATTTTTATCATCAAAATCATGCTTTGTCAGCACTTTAGAATAATTTACAACATGCTTGGAAATGATTCTGAAGTGCTGTCAAACCATGTTTTTATTGAGAAATAAGGCAAGATATAAAAGCAACAGCAGACGACAATTGTTGTGAGTAGCGGTCTAAGGGTTAACAAAATTACAGGTTCAATAATTTGACAATGTAGATCTTGATGAATTATTGTTCTATCAGGCCACCAAACAGGTATTACATCATTAAAGACCTAACTTTTACAATATAAGCCGATCAAATGAATACTAGGGCTATGTAACAGTTTCTATTTCATTTTGATTAAATACCATGATAATGGGAATGTTTATGAGAAATAAAAAGATTAACTACTTGATCCATTATGACAACACAGCTAGCTATAGAAACTGAATTGTTGGTCTTATTTTGCATTACTGGTCAATCGACACATTGTGAATTTGGAATCCTCACAGATAAGGGGAGCTCAGTTAGTCAAGATGGGCAATCTCTCTAAACCAGACACCCTGGGTACCCGGGGCACAGTCAAGATGTTCCTCAATTAGATCCTATACTAGTCATCATTTGTGACATGTATATAGAGCAATCTCTCTAAACCAGACACCCTGGATACCAGGGGCACAGTCAAGATGTTCCTCAATTAGATCCTATACTAGTCATCATTTGTGACATGTATATAGAGCAATCTCTCTAAACCAGACACCCTGGATACCCGGGGCACAGTCAAGATGTTCCTCAATTAGATCCTATACTAGTCATCATTTGTGACATGTATATAGAGCATTATCTCTCTAAACCAGACACCCTGGATACCCGGGGCACAGTCAAGATGTTCCTCAATTAGATCCTATACTGTCGGGGCAGTATGCGAGATGGTATGGTGGTCGCCAGATAGGACAAGTGGGTTTCCTCCGGTTTCTTCCCACATTAATGACCACCCTTACGCCTTCATCTGTGCCAACGAAAGCATTTGTATAAGTGCTCTCGCGCTTGTTTGTAATCGTTGTAAAATAAATAAAGTTTAAAGTTTAGATCCTATACTAGTCATCATTTGTGACACAATTATACAGAGCAATCTCTCTAAACCAGACACCCTGGATACCAGGGGCACAGTCAATTGTTCCTCAATTAGATCCTATACCATCGCGGTCATACATTACCATCAGAGGCAAATGAGACAAGCCATGGGATTTTATACCCATGAAGATGTGTGATCTTCATTAAAAATATTTACAGAAGCAGCGGTTATATTTTCTATAAATGACGTAAAAAGTTGACGAAATCTTCAGAGCAAATGTGGAATTCTACTCTGTAGCCGATTTCATCAAAATTACAAAGTATACTTATCTATTATTTCATATAGAACTAACCACTGCATATATTTGATGATTAAAAGTATGCAGAATTATTATACTGAATATATTACATTATCACAGCCAAAATGGCTGTGATAATGTAATAAATTCAGTATAATAAAAATTCATAAATTTATCCTAATATTGAAAATTTCTCCCTCAAAGTATGCTAGATCAGTTTACTTTGCAATGTTGGTGAAATAGGCTACTGAACATTTCGTCAACTTTTTCTGTTATTTACGGAAAAATCGTAAAGTTTGCAAACATTTTTTTCTTCAGATATCGCACATTGTCTTGGGTACAAAATCACATTGCCCGTCTCAAATAAAAAGTGAAACTGTTCCAAAGTAAGTACCCTGGGATTTCCTGTTTGTGGCTGGCGTCAGGTTGGGAGCATGCGACGGGAAATTGAATAATTGTGTTCATCCTTACCATGAGTCGGGGGAACTGACCATATTCGACTGTTGTTGTTTCTATGTTCTGCAGTGTCTTCTTTCTCAGTAAAAATATGGTTTGACAGTACTTTAGAAATTCCAATGGAAATGATTCTAAAGTGTTGTCAAACCATATTTTTGATTAGAAAAATAGAAAATAAAGCATAAACAGCAGATGACAAAATTTAATTCAGCCTTGCAGAGCTCCAGTTAAGGTGCGTAATAACTTGGGGTGAAATTTTGTTATTTCTTCATCAAAAATGGCAAGTTGGGAGTCCTTTAGAATCGTCTCATTGAGACGATACTAAAGGACTCCCAACATGCCATTTTTGATGGAGAAATAAGAAATTTACCTCCAAATTACGCACCTTAGCTGGAGCTCTGGCCTTGTAAGGTTTCAACAAACATATTTTCTGATTGTCCAATTTAGAACTGTCTGATTGTATTTGTAGATATTTATCGTGCGGAAGTCGAGCCACGACCACATAATGGCGCTATCCGCCCAGTTCCCGTGCCAGGGCGGGGCCGCCAATGTCGACCATTACCTCATCGAGCCCACGGAGTACGGCCTACATCTGCAGGGATCCAAGCGGGTATTCAACGCCATTCCCAACTTGATTGCGTACTACTGTGACTATAAGTAAGTATATCTGGGCCCGGTTGCTCAAAACCTCTGTTAGCTTAACAGACTGTTAAATCCTTAGCAATGCTAAGGATTGAACAGTCTGTTAAGCTAACAGAAGCTTTGAGTAACCGGGCCCTGCTGGTTACATAGGCCATAAGCTCTGCTTCTCTAGTTACCTTTATGGTAAAGGAAAATATAAAAATTCTTAATAAAAACATAACATATTTCAATACATTCTGACATAATGAATGTTTTAGAATTATTAGTAATTGCCACTCGGGATACCATGGTTCGTGCGGTCTTGTTAGTTATTGGTAGGACAATGTACATGGACTTGAAAACATCACTTGAATTAATCTGATATATATGGACTGTTGGTTGAGATAAAGGACCATACGATATTCACAAAAAATGTAGTTCATTTTACTCAGCTGCTTAAAGGGTGAATGAACCCTTTTGCTGATAGCAGGATGCATGGCTGAATGGCAATCAGTATAGGCCCAGATCAGACTGCGCGGATGCGCATTAGGCCTATCTGCTAAGGCATAGGCTGGATCTGCTATACTGTCGGGGCATATCCATGCAGTCTGGATCGCTAGGGGCGGGTTTCACATAATCATCAGGCTGATCTGGGGCTACTGGTCGCATATCCATGCAGGCTGATCTGGTGGGGCTATACTGGTCACATATCCAGGTGCAGGCTGATCTGGGGCAATACTGGTGCCGCACATCGTGCAGGCTGGATCTGGGCCATGCTGGTGGCACATATCCTGCAGGCTGATCTGGGGCTATACTGGTCACATATCCTGCAGGTGATCTGGTGCGTGCTATACTGGCGCATATCCGTGCAGGCTGATCTGGGCCAATGCTGGTCGCATATCCGTGCAGGCTGATCTGGTGCTATACTGGCGCATATCCGTCCGCGCAGGCTGATCTGGCCAATGCTGGTCGCATCCTGAGGCTGATCGGGCTATACTGGCACATATCCGTGCAGGCTGATCTGGTGCTATACTGGTCACATATCCGTGCAGGCTGATCTGGGGCCAATGCTGGTCGCATATCCGTGCATGCTGATCTGGTGCTATACTGGCGCATATCCGTGCAGGCTGATCTGGGCCAATCGGTCGCATACCGTGCAGGAGATCTGGTGCTATACTGGCGCATATCCGTGCAGGCTGATCTGGGGCTATGCTGGCGCATATCCATGCAGGCTGATCTGGTGCTATACTGGCGCATATCTGTGCAGGCTGATCTGGGCCAATGCTGGTCGCATATCCGTGCAGGCTGATCTGGGGCTATACTGGTCACATATCTGTGCAGGCTGATCTGGGGCTATGCTGGTCACATATCTGTGCAGGCTGATCTGGGGCTTTGCTAGTCGCATATCCGTGCAGGCGGATCTGGGAGTATAATGATCACATATCCGTGCAGGCTGATCTGGGGCTATACTGGTCACATATTCGTGCAGGCTGATCTGGGAGTATAATGATCACATATCCGTGCAGGCGGATCTGGGGCTATACTGGTCACATATCCGTGCAGGCGGATCTGGGAGTATAATGATCACATATCCGTGCAGGCGGATCTTGGGCTATACTGGTCACATATCCGTGCAGGCGGATCTGGGAGTATAATGATCACATATCCGTGCAGGCGGATCTGGGAGTATAATGATCACATATCCGTGCAGGCTGATCTGGGGCTATACTGGTCACATATCCGTGCAGGCTGATCTGAGCCAATGCTTGTCGCTTTCACCATAATGTACATTTTCATGGCCGGGGGACCATTTATTAAGGCACTAGTATCGGGTATATTTTAGGTTAATCATTCACTCCATTTACAATACCACACTGAAGATTAATCAAGACCATACTTAATCCATTCAAGCAAATCAAATTGGATTTCATTTAACTGAAATTGACATTTGTCAAAGTATAAAATACATTATTGTTATTTTCAATTACATATGTGACCTTATATTCCATATCTGAATATGGAACGCCAAAGTGTTGTTGGTGACTAATCTGACAAAATGGAGCTTATAAAACTCATGTTATCTGTTGCTAGATATTAGTGCTGAAATAATACTTATTGCATTACATGTTGCCTCACATTTTTGCGGAAACACTTAGCCATTGTTTGCGTCAAAAAGTTTTTACAAGTTTCTTCATCATCGTATAACATTAATGTTACTTGACGGATTGCTTCAATATTTGGACATTTGATATATGTAAGCACACTGATACCACCATTAACATGACCTTGACCATTTTGACCTTCACATGGTTGTGGAAACACTTAGCCATTTGTTTATGTCAAAACGTTTCTTCAACCTTTTAAGTATTTTAAACATGCATTTCTCTGACGGTTTTTGTGATACTTACTTAGCCTCGGCAGGCGCGACAACGCAGATCCTGATGAGATGGCTCGTCACGAGCCGGCTCATCTGGATCTAAACTGTTTGCCAATACCACTATACAGGCCTGTGGTGTTGAGAGGGTTTCAAACCATTAAGTAGATATTTACTTTGACAATTTCTGATGTGATTTTTAGACAAGTTTGGATTTCCACTAGCAATGATCCGCACTATTTTAAGCATGATCTCAATATAAACGCTGACGATCTGGGTCACAAGCTCCATTTTGTGGTACATAACAGAAATGTGTATATTGAAGAATAAAGCCTTCAGTCTCTGCACTTGTACATTTTCCAGATCATTTTCTCATGAGCGCGGTCAAATTGCCCTTATTTGACTGTCACTGAATTAACCCGACTGTAATTGATATAATACTGTAGTTATTTTATAGTCACCATTTATTTGTGACACACATTTCTACAGCTGACCTAAAAAGATAATATATGATGCCGCTACGTGAAACTACTGAGCTACGTGTGAATATTGACGTAGCTCAGATATCTTTGAACTGAGTAAATTAATGGGGAAATGCCTGGCATCAGATCAGGATTATTCTGATTTCATGGCTGAATATATATATTGTAAATATCAGTTCGGATTTTGGGATTTCCCCCCGTTTGTACATGTACTTGAACATGTACATATACTTGTACAGGTAATATATGGGATTTAGTACTAAACCCATTGACCCGGCCTTAAATGACCTTATTTGTTGATAGGCCGTTAAACCCCAACAAACACAATAATGGGGAAATGATTTTTGTATTTGTTGTGACATTTTTATCAAATTTCCTTGGCATTTTCAATATCATGTGCTGCCAAAACATAATTTCTGTTAAGTAATAAGAACACCAATGTTCATTTCCCGCATTTTAACCTTTTCAACACCACATGCCTGTATAGTGGTATTGCCAAAAAGTGTAGATCCAGATGAGATGGCTCATCAGGATCTGCCCTTTTTGCAAGTAATTTTCATATTTTTAAGAACAAAAACACCCCCTTTTCATAAATGTACTAGTCTGAAAATCATTTTGTAACGGTTGGATTGGTTGCAAAATTAACATATCAAAATCCATTCCAGTTACTTAGGGTGAAAGGGTTAAGGTCTGTATCTTTTCTTGGAAGCTTTCTCTGTGGCATAATTCGGAATAACGTAGGCTATGATCGGACCGATATGGGCAACTCTAGTTGCAGTTGGATTCAGGCACCTATTTTCTCATCGTGTGTCATATATAATGACATAATTATGATGTAAAGCATGTTTTTGATGATAAAAATGGAAAATAGAAAATAAACAGCAGACGACAAAAAAATAAGATAGCGGTCTAAGGGTTAATACTACTTATTTTGTCTTCCCTATTCATACTACATGGACGTATAAGCCTGATCTTGGACTACACTGGTTACCGATGGCGTTGTGATCTCTATAAGTTAGCTGCAGATTCATCACAGCCTCAATTGCTCAATTTTCTAGACAAGCTGATCTGTAGCCGATTTCATCAACATTGCATAGTATACTTATCTAGCAAAGTATGCTTTGAGGGAGTAATCATATATTTTCCCCGAAATGCATTATTTCATATAGAACTAACTACTGCATATATTTGATGATTAAAAGTATGCAGAATTATTATACTGAATTTATTACATTATCACAGCCAAAATGGCTGTGATAATGTAATAAATTCAATATAATAAAAATTAATAAATTTATCCTTAAATTGAAAATTTCTCCCTGAAAGTATGCTTGCTAGATAAGTATACTTTGCCATGTTGGTGATTTAGGCTACTGGGGCTACAGTGGTCGCATATTTCATAAGATCTTTATCAGTTGGTGGCGGATGATCACATGTTCATTGCCTGTGAGTGTTGTTTCACTGGCTGTCTGTGTTGCAGGGAGGATTTACCGCACCGGCTGGTGCTGCCGCCCGCCATCAGGAACTCTAAAACTTCCCAGGAGCTCAATGGCCTCTCTTTGCTAGGACAAGGTAAGCTGTTCATATCCAGGCGGAGCTCCAGATAAGGTGCGTATTGGCATATTTTACGCATTTATTTTAGGTGAATACGCGTTGATTATCAACAGTGGGAGTAGAAAATACTCCCAGCAATGTGAAAATATGCATTGATTTTAAAATTGAGTAGTGGAAATACTGTAATATAGTTGAAAATGTCCCCTCATCCAAGCTTTAGTGCAGGATGAGGGGCATTATTGAAGTAAAGCCGGAGGCTGAGCATGTATACATTATACATGTGAAAGCCGAGGCTTTGCGCAAAATAATGTACTTAGTTGAGCTGCAAAAATCAGTGTTTGCATTTTGCAGCTCCACTAAGTAAATTTCCAACTGTATTACAGTATAAATAAGTGAATAAGTAATAATACACTCAAATAAGTGAACGTTTAAATTTGTTTTGATCATGTGTTCCTGTTGAATAATGAAGAAAATCAATAATCCATTTGCAAAAATAAAATGCCATTTAATTTGAAGTCGGGGGGGGGGGGGTACAATACTCTTTAGACACAAAGCTTATCTGGAGCTCTGTCCAGAGCTTCATCACAGGATTTCAGGAAGGCGTGTCGGCAAATTTGATAAATATCATATTAAATCAACACAAAATTTAGATTCTATTTATTGCATAAGCACATCATCATCGATGGCAGCTATAAAGATCAGCAAACAACTTTTCTGTACTGATCTCATTTGCATATTTATTACACATGTGTATGATTTTTAATACTCCGTGATAATGTACTACGAAAACCAATTTTATGCAACAAAGCAATGACGTTGAAAGTTCATGTAAACTTGCTGACTTCTATCTGCATGTGCTCTGTATTTTCCTCACATTTTGATGTCATTTACAAACAAATGTTTTGGTTTAATACCAATAACCAATGAGAGATATATATATATTGTGACATAATATACAGTTCTATGGCCATTTCAGCATTTTGGACATCGGCGAAGTATGAAAGCACCAGTCGCTCATCGAGCCGATCGAACCTGTCGGAGCAATCGTCCATGATGAACAAGTCGAGAAGCGAACCAATCAGCATTGCCCAGAAGGCCACAGGTGTGATCACTGCCAGCCAACCAGAAACAACGATGCATAACACTGCACCGAAACATTCTGTGATTGATTTCTCCTCCTATTTAATTCCATCATCCAACGAGGGAACTGACGATTTGTCACATGGAACAAACAGCTTAAGTGTTGCAAATTGTGTTCACTCAAAGTGTTCAGTTAGTGAATCTGTGAAGCACTGTGATCACATGACCAGTCATGTGACACAGTCTAAATATCACATTCAAAGTGAAGAGTGTTCTCATTCTAAAATGGTGCTACATAACTTTCAGAAAGATGTGGATTTAAATGACAGCATAGACAATGATAGTCGGATTTCGGATCTTTATGCTAAACCAAAAAAGAACAAATCAAATTTGTACTCTACGACCCATCTTGGATTATTGGATATTCCAGAAAATTTGTATTTTACAAGCAACTTATCCGATAAGTTGAGTGATTATGAAGACATCTGGAAGAACAGCAATTCATTACCCAACAATGGAAGTGTTCAGGCTGATATTGTGTCACGTCTGCATCCAGACCTTTTACATGCCAGCAAGCCCAATGGTGAACCAACTAATGGTTTAACTGGCAATGGTGCATCAAGTACTGTGATTGGAAATAGTGTTGCCACAGATTGGCAAAGTGACTCTTCTAGTGTGGTTGAGCCTCAGTTTATTTCTCCCAGTCGAGCATCCAGGGAGCTGCCAGCAACTGAAGACATTCATGTCGCGGAGCAAGCTGTCAGTTCTAGGGAGAAATCTGTTTTTGATACATTCATGTCTGAGGCGAGTGAAAATGTTGTTCATCATGTTGTTATGGATAATTGTCAATCTGCAGCCACAGACATTAACTCTACCATAGCAACCAGTGCCAGTTTGCATAATACATTTGCAACATATGACCTTGAAGTGCTACAGAAAGAACTTTCGCAAAGTAATTTGGGATTTGATGCCATTCCAGAATCAGAAAGTGACATTGACACTGACAGTTGCCATAGCAACAGTTATCACAGTGATGATGCAGACGCCGATACTGAAGAAGGGAGTTTTTTCCAGAAAAATAGTTCTGTGCAGACCCAGACAAGTCCGGTTATAAAGTCCAAACCCCCTCCCTTACAGATGGCCGCACAAGGTAGTCGCAAGTTTGCCTCCAATCCATCATTGTCAACTATTAAAAGCCCAGTGTATTCAGAACCGTTTGATGCAATAAACACTGTAATTGAAAATCAAAAGGAAGCTGCTTCCAAACTGCCTAAGAAATTACGACGGCGTTCTGCTCCGGTGGTTGGACTGGCTAAGCGAAGATTGGGCACGATTCAGTGTCCAAGATTGGCGCGAATATCATCTGCGAACAACGACGATCTTTCACCAGCTGGTCATGAAGGATCCAAAAGTAACGACGTGATCGACGAGGCATTCATGTTTCTCCACAGTCTGGGAGATGTCCACGAGTCCCCGGAGCATGTGTACGAGCATGCGTGGGTGGGTGGCGGCAACAAGGAAGTCCTTAAGAGGCTGTCCCCCACTGCTCCACAAGCTCCCGTGTCCCCTCTTGTTGATAAATCTAGAAAAGTAAAACCGACACCCGCTCCACGAAAGCCTGGCAGTGTCTGTCGGCCTGGTCAACAGGGGGAGAACTATGTATTCAGTCGGAAAAGTAAACACGAGGTTGCCAATAGAATTGAAAAGGCACGGAGCAAGCAGCTGGAGAAGTCTCCACTGGCGAATGTGGAGCCTGCCCCGAGTGTGAACCACCATGTTAGAGATCAACTGCAGGTCATGGAAGATTTTGAAAACTCACAAGTGCCATCTAGTCTCGCCGTGAACAAATTCCCGGTGGATAGTACTAAAACATCCGAGGAGCTCCATAGAGCATCACTCTATGAAAGTTCCACTGCGGAGGACATTATCAGCAGCTGGAATCCCGAGTTGACATTACGGCCAATGAAACCATTCCCACTATTCCTACAGGCCAGCGCCATGTCGGAATACGACAACTTGAACAGTCAATCGTACAGGGCACCGTCAATCGCTAGTGCAGGCACAGTGTTTTGTAAGCCATGGGAAGCAAGTACTTTCGGAATCATTCTTAATTCACCCGCTTTTCCGATTTCAAAATCTGAATCGCCGGCGGAACCCCCACCGGCATTACCACCCCAAATGGACATGCATGAGCGAATCAAAGCCTGGCAAGAATCTAGTCAAAATTATATTAGCGTTGCCATGGATATAGAAGACAATAAGCCAGATTTAATTCCAGATGAAACTTCAGTTGTAACGAAAACAATAACTGGTGAACAGAGTATATCCGAAGTGAGACTGTCTACAGATGGACATACTAGCCAGTCAGACAAAACATTAGTTAATGAGAAAGTCGCGTCACATTCCAAACAACAGTCATCGAAGAGCAATGAGGAAAACATTCCATTGTTTGGTGCCGACTTCAGAGAAAAAGTGATGCCTATATTAGGTAAGTTCAAGGACAGATGAAAAATTAATTTCTCAAAAAATTATTTAATTTTATTGGTAATTGTGTCAATACTTTGAGAATGTAACATAACCTTAAAACCCTTACTATGCTGAGTTAAATTTTGTCATCTGCTGGAAATGGTTTATTTTCAATATTTCTTGACAAAAACCTGTTTTGACAGCGCATGAGAATTGTCTCCAGTGGAGACGATTCTCATGTGCTGTCAAAACGGTGTTTTTTTTTTTTTAAGAATTAGGGCAAAAATAAAATACAGCAGACGACAATTTCCGTCTACAGCGTAGTGAGGGTCTTTTGCATCTTACACATGGTAGAAGTATTGAATACATTTCTGTCACTATTTGCACATCTAGTCGCCTGCAAAAAATAATATTTTCAACAGATTTTTAAGTATGATCATTGCACATCATAAAAGAAATACAGAGAAGAAATAGTAATGTCTGTTAACATTTTAAGGAAACACGGTTATCACACCAGTAGCCTATTTCACCAACATTGCAATAGAACCCCTTTCATATAGAACTAACAACTGCATATATTTGATGATTAAAGTATGCAGAATTATTATACTGCTAGGAAAGTATACTTTGAGGGAGAAATTTTCAATTTTAGGATAAATGTATTAATTTTTATTATACTGAATTTATTACATTATCACAGCCAATTTGGCTGTGATAATGTAATAAATTCAGTATAATAATTCTGCATACTTTAATCATCAAATATATGCAGTTGTTAGTTCTATATGAAATAGTGCATTTCAGGAAAAATAAATGATTACTCCCTCAAAGTATACTTTGCTAGTAAAGTATACTTTGCAATTTTGATGAAATCGGCTACTGGTATCAGTGTGGAAGTTTATGTCTGATATAAAATGTATAATAATGCCAATCAATATGTGGTAAATGAATGTTTATGTTGCCAGAAAATGTCTCGGATGATGTCTCTGATATATTGAACATTTGTGCCTACAGAGCGGGCATGTACCTTTTTAACACTGTTATAAATATACCCTTTATATTGGACTCTGTTCTTTATATAAACTTGCATGTTTCTAATGATGCTTAACCCTTTTAACACCACAGGCCTGTATAGTGGTAGTATGTATTGGCAAAATGTGTAGGCTCATGAGCCGTCTCGTCAGGATCTGCACTTTTTGCAAGTGCTTTTCATGTTTTTGAGAACTTAAACACCCTCTTTTCATTAATGGACTAGTCTGAAAATCATTTTGTGACGATAAGATTAACATATCAACATCCATTCCAGTTACAAGGGATGAAAGGGCTAAGACATGTCATGGCAACACTAGCCTGGTATTCTCTATATTTCAAGTTGATCACATTCAGTTTGGAAATGGTATGAATTCCTCGGCGAACCAAGAAATTACTATAGGAATGAATGGCCTTTTTGTGGAATTTATCGGGGTATAAACTTGGAAAAGTCGCGGGAATACTGGACGAAGGCCGGAAGGCCTTGTCAAGTATTCCCGCGACTTTTCCAAGTTTATATCCCCGATAAATTCCACAAAAAGGCCATTCATTCCTTATAATTCCAGCATTTGAAATAAATTCATCAAGAAAATGTGTTTATTTTCCGTTTTCTTAAGAATTATTTTAACTGCGCCTCACGGTTACGGAAAGTAGTTTGGCGTGGGAGTTTACTGGGATATAAATTTTGGACAGAGACTTGCTACGGGCCAATCAAATGTTAGGGAATTGTGTAAATATTTTTGTGCTGGAATTATATCTTGTTACCTAGACTTGTTAAAATTGATGTCAATACCTCAGTGAATCCGCGACTGCTACATCAGACGAAAAACCGGAATCCGGACTGTAAGATCCACGGCTACATTCTGCGCCTGTCCAAGGACCGAGGCACGACGTTCGGTAGTACGATCGAGAACTTCATCCAATGTACTGTGGAGAGCCAAGAGACAAACCCCTTTGTCGTCACGAGAAACGTGAGTAACATCGTGTCGGCAATCGTATAAAACCTTAACCCTTAAACCGCTATCTTATTTTTTGTGTCGTCTGCTGTTATTTTCTATTTTCCATTTTTATCATCAAAAACATGCTTTGACAGCACTTTAGAATAATTTACAATATGCTTTGACAGCACTTCAGAATCATTTCCATTGGAAATGATTCTGAAGTGCTGTCAAAACATGTTTTTATTGAGAAATAAGGCAAGATATAAAAGCAACCAAATTTCACAAAATAAACAGAAGGCTCATTCTTAAATTTTCCTTTAATTTAATATTATCGAAAAAAATATTGTTTTTGAATTGTTTATATGGCCGCAAAATTTGGGCAGCTTTCGCGAAACAGACAGTAGTGGTCATAACCCATGCATGTACTATCGAGGTGAAATAAGAAAATCATTTTGAATTTTCCCAATCTAAAACGGTGTATCTTGAGAATGCAATGGGAACTTCTGTCTTTGGGTCCAACATGTGTCCGATTTCCATTGCCAGATTCGCCAGTTTATGAATGGGATCAAGAACTACCTGGTGAAGCATGGGGAGGGAGAGCTAGAGGACCTCATTGAACGGGAACGCAACAAGGTAACTGAGGACACAATGTTAACACTTTCAACCACCTTAGCTGTTGATAGGCCATTAAGCACCAATATATCAAATCAACCACACAGGCCATTATTCAATTGTGGACGTGACTGGAGAAATGGTGCTTATGGGATTTGTGACCATTGCAGCTCATGATCAAATAAAACACTCCTGTAGTGCTTGTTAGAAACGTGAAGGGTGTTTCATTGATGGAATGGCGAACAGTGCAGATCCTCCTGATCAGACTGCGTATTCACAGGCTGATCTGGATCTACACTGGTCGCAAAACCCATAAGCCCCATATCTCCACTCACAGCCGCAAATAGTCGACACTCATTTTCTTAAAAGTCCAAGGGAAACGTGTACTATGGAAAAAGAATTTGACTTTAAGCTATCAGTAATTTGATGCTGCAAGTGTAGACTGTAGTTACAAACATTGCACATCTAGATGAGCTGGCTTGTAATGAGCCGTCTCATCGGGATCTGCAGTGTTTGACTGTACTCTAAGATTTATTTATACACACCCCTTTGCAGATGAATGGAATAGTCCAAAAAATAGAAATTAACCGTCCATGTCAGATATGTAGGGGTTAAAGGGTTAATGGTGATCAGGTGTGGTACTGATACCTGGTATCGGATCATGATATTGTACTTTCTGTGTGCTGATTATGCAATACTCTTCGCATACAGGTACATTCCTGCCTGTATGTGGCATTGCTGTAGAACGGTTGTAAAACCTCATTCAGTCTATCAAATCCGTTTGAAGTCACAGCAAAATTGCTTATAAAAACGGTTTCCAATCAATAACAAGAATTCCACAGCTCAGTATTGACCAGTGGGTGGTGGTCGGGCGAATGTGACGGCGTAAATTAACGGTAGGGGTTCCTCCTTATAGGAATCACGATTTGACTGGTTTGGCCCTCAGGTACGTTTTTATCTTTGGCTCTTTTGTTACCTGGGAGTTGAATTGGGTTATTGCCCATTATAAAAGTAGTAAGATTATTACTAATCCTACTGCTTTTGGGTGGGGCCAAGTGATTCTGGTGTGGCGAGGACCTGGTATCAGATCAGGATTATTCTGATTTCAGGGCTGAATATATAGTTTTGTTATTGTAAATATTCAGTTCTGATTTTGGGATTTTCCCCCCTTTTGTACATGTACTTGAACATGTACTTGTACAGGTAATATATGGGATTTAGTACTAAACCCATTGAACCGGCCTTAAATGACCTTATCTGTTGATAGGCCGATAAACCCCAACAAACAAACAAAACGGTATTGACCAATCAGACTTCCTGATTTTGAGTATGAGAATGGAGTGCATACTCGGAAACATCTGTAAGCACAGGCCCTATTTTGTTAACCCTTAGACCGCTACACACAACAATTTTCATCTGCTGTTGCTTTTATATCTTGCCTTATTTCTCAATAAAAACATGGTTTGACAACACTTCAGAATCATTTCCAATGGAAATGATTCTAAAGTGCTGTCAAAGCATGTTGTAAATTATTCTAAAGTGCTGACAAAGCATGTTTTTGAAGATAACAATGGAAAATAGAAAATAAACAGCAGACAACAAAATTTAAGATAGCGGTGTAAGGGTTAATGATAAAAAGGTAACTTGTAATTTACAAAAATAATACTCCCATTATCTTGTAAAGCTGTCGAAGGAAAACTGACAATTTGGTTAGCCTGATCACGGTACTATGGTTAGCCTGACTAACATTTGATTTCAATCATCTTCAGCTTGGAGCTGACGAGATCCTGAACATTGATGCTATCCTGGAAAACACGCTACACGTCTGTGTCATCCAGCCCCTTAAACAGAATATATATCAACTCTTTGTCAACGAATATACACGGTAAAGTTTGGCCTCTTCAATTTTCAAACAGAACATTATGTCACCTCTCTGTGAAGGAATATACACGGTACAGATTTATCTCTTCAAACAGAACATATATCGCCTCTTATGAACGAATATACACGGTATAGTTTTACCTCTTCAAACAGAACATATATCACCTCTTTATGAACGAATATACACGGTATTGTTATATCCGTTCAAACAGAACATATATCGCCTCTTTGCGAACGAATACACGGTATTGTTATATCCCTTCAAACAGAACATATATCACCTCTTTGCGAACGAATACACGGTATTGTTATATCCCTTGAAACAGAACATATATCGCTCTTTGCGAACGAATACACGGTATTGTTATATCCCTTCAAACAGAACATATATCACCTCTTTATGAACGAATACACGGTATTGTTATATCCCTTCAAACAGAACATATATCGCCTCTTTTCAAACGAATACATGGTATTGTTTTATCTCTTCAAACAGAACATATATCACCTCTTTGTCAACGAATGTACACAGTATAGTTTTATCCCCTCATTACATGTACATGCACATTTTACTAATGTGCCACATCTCTCAACCGGACACCCTGGGAGGTCCTCAGGGTATCAAGTTCAGAGATGTTCCTCTGTAATTAAGCACTCCATGAACAGACATGGCAATTAAATGAATTATGTGAGATCTGTCTAAATTAAACACAATTCTGGTTTAGAGACATTCTACTGTACCAATATTGGGCCATAATAAAATGTATGCCGAAAAAGACATGCCAACCTAAGTTCTTTAAAAGTCGTAAATTTTTGCGTAACTTTTTGTTTGATTTCTTGACATTCGGTTGATAAAGTAGCTTCAATTATGACCATTCTGCTTGTTTTTTCTCGGTGTCAGCTAAACGCTTTCGATCACGTTCGTTGTCGCGTTATTACGTAAACAACAAACATTTCAGCAAAGCAGACGAAGCACATGATGGCGCATTTCATTTTGTCTACGAGCGCAAAAATTAACTTAAATATATTCAAAATATTTGAATAAAATTAGAAATAAACCGTCTTGCAAATTCACTCTTTCAACATTAATGTTTATATAGTTTACTATAATAAAGTATGCTTATTTTAATATATTTTAAGTCGACAAATCAAGTCATTGAACATCTCAATGTATTAACCCTTTCCCTGTTTTACGATATTTCGACTCTTCCAAATCGAAAACATCTGAATGAAAGAATCAAATGCTGGGTCAAATGATGGTTAAATTATCTGATAGAGTAGAAAACATTGTGGGAAAAGGAGAAATTGCTTGTTACAAGCAATTTCTCCTTTTCCCACAATGTTTTCTAAAGACATCTTCTGCAGAGGCGTGAAAAGTCGTTTCTATCAGGGAAAGGGTTAATAATGAAGCTCTCAACATTCCAATGTTCTAAATTAAAACTGTTTTGCTTTGTCGGAGATTGTATCTTTCTGTATCTACTTTGTTTATTATATTTCTCAAGCTTTTTTGTGAATTGGAAACAAAAATAATTTACCGACCTACCTACCTACCTACCCATGTTTTACATATGACATATGCATATTCTAATGATATAAAATAATGTTTAAACTAAACTCATTTATTTGCAGGAATGGAAACTTGAAACTTCTGTCAAGTAACATCAAATACGCAAGAACCAAATCTCCCGAGGAGATTGGAATACGAGTAAGTATCTTCCAGGCTGCTGGGTGTACACCTGTAGCCGATTTCATCACAATTGCAACATATACTTATCTAGCAAAGTATACTTTGAGGGAGTAATCATTTATTTTCCCCCAAATGCATTATTTCATATAGAACTAACCACTGGATATATTTGCTGATTAAAAGTATGCAGAATTATTATACTGAATGTATTACATTATTACAGCCAAAATGGCTGTGATAATGTAATAAATTCAGTATACTAAAAATTAATAAATTTATGCTACAATTGAAAATTTCTCCCTCAATGTATACTTTGCTAGATACCGGTAAGTATACTTTGCAATGTTGGTGAAATAGGCTGCAGATCTTGCCATGTTTTATGCTAGCAAAATACCTGGGGACCGTTTCACTAAACTTCGTACGACTAAAATATTTGTAAATGCAAATTTAGGAACGAATGGAAATTTCAATTGATGGATTTACATGTTTCAAAGCATAGTAGGCTGCAAATGCAGCCTATGCTCAATAAATATAAATTCAATAATTTTGCACTTACAAACATTTTAGTGGTACAAAGTTTAGTGAAACGGCCCCCAGATCCTAGTATTAGATCTTATCAGATTGTGGAAATCCGGATCTGCATTTGTCGTAAAAGATAATAGGTCAGTCGATGCCCCATTTTGCGTGTAACAGGAGAATTCTATGTCACCGGTGGCCATTATCCAACGGTAAGTTGCGAAAGATAATAGGTCAGTCGATGCCCCATTTTGCGTGTAACAAGAGCATTCTATGTCACAGGTGGCCATTATCCAACGATAAGTTGTAGTTGTGGCTGTGACTGGAGAAATGGGGCTTGTGGGATTTGTTTCATTGACTGAATGGCGCACAGTACAGGCCCAGATCAGACTGCGTGGATGCACGGGCTGATCTGGGGCTACACTGCTCACATAACCCATAGGCCCCATTTCTCCAGTCACAGCCACAGCCATGTGTAAATAAAATATTTAATAAATTTCATACCTGTAAAGGTGTATTCCGAAACGAATGGGTTAAAACCCCATAAAGGGAGGTAATTGTAACTTATTTTTAGCTTGACTCTTCAAAGAATAGTTAGAGCTTATGTTGTCACCCCGGCGTCGGCGTCGGCGTCGGCGTCGCCGTCGCCGTCGCCGTCGCCGTCACGTCACGTCTTGGTTAAGGTTTTTAGTCAAGCTTGTACATGGAATACTATTGTGCATACAGACACCATACTTGGACAACCTTTTCTCATAGGGATGTACATCAATAACCCATGACCTATATTTGACCTTGACCTACATTTAACCTTGAATTACTTAGTTAATTCTCCTTGGTTAAGGTTTTTAGTCAAGCTTGTAAATGGAATACTCCTGGCCCTACACCAACCATACTTGGACAACTTCATCTCCTAGTGATGTACATCAACAACCTCTGACCTATATTTGACCTTGACCTACATTTAATCTTGAATTACTTAGTTAATTCCCCTTGTTTAAGGTTTTTAGTCAACCTTGGTTAAGGTTTTTAGTCAAGCTTGTACATGGAATACTATTGTGCATACAGACACCATACTTGGATAACTTTTTCTCATAGGGATGCACATCAATAACCCCTGACCTATATTTTACCTTCACCTACATTTAACCTTGAATTACTTGGTTAATGTTTATAGTCAAGCTTGTATATGGAATACTCCTGGGCCTACATCAACCATACTTGGACAACTTCATCTCCTAGTGATGTACATCAATAATCCCTGACCTATATTTGACCTTGACCTACTTTTATCATTGGATTACTTAGTTATTTCCCCTTGGTTAAGGTTTTTAGTGAAGCTTGTATATGGAATACTCCTGGGCCTACAGCAACCATACTTGGAAAAATTCATCTCCTAGTGATGTACATCAATAACCCCTGACCTATATCTGACATTGACCTACATTTAACCTTGAATTACTTACTTAATTTCCCTTGGTTAAGGTTTTTAGTCAACCTTGGTTAAGGTTTTTATGCAGGCCGCAGCCACCTTGTTTGTCAAGCTATGTGTACATCGAAAACCCTCGTAGTCGAGCTATGCTGTTCTCCTACAGCTCTTGTTGATAATGGAGATCAAATATGTGATCTCATTTTGAGAGGTTTCTTGGTACGCATCTCAGTTAATAATGCATGTTCCTGATTGCATAATATATAAGTTTGTCCCAGAATGGTTATATGCCTGATTTGCAGTGGAA
This sequence comes from Conchocele bisecta, assembly GCA_029237695.1. Lineage (NCBI taxonomy): Eukaryota > Metazoa > Mollusca > Bivalvia > Lucinida > Thyasiridae > Conchocele > Conchocele bisecta. The sequence continues at coordinate 54,566,822 of CM055269.1, forward strand.
CATCTCTAAACCGGACACTCTCTAAACCGGACACCCTGGGAACCTCCCAGGGTGTCCGGTATAGAGAGGTTTCACTGTATGTCAAACAAAGTTTTCCTTCAAAAACTGTTTGTATTTCCCTGCCCTCCACAAAGGTTCAGGATATATTGATATTGATGGATCACCACAGAATATGTCGTCTATCAATCTGCACATACACCTTGTGTATTTGGATAAGCTGTATTCCGTTGACAAGGATAATATTGAAAACATTCCTTAGCCCTTCCAACACCACAGGCCTGTATAGTGGTATTGTCAAAAAGTGTAGATCCAGATGAGCCGGCCCATGACGAGCCATCTCATCAAGACCTGCACTTTTTGTGCAGTAATTTTCATGTTTTGAGAACAAAAAAAGACCCCAATTTCATAAATGGACTAGTCAGAAAATCATTTTGTGACAATTTGATTGGTTGCAAAATTAATATATCAAAATCCATTCCAGTTATTTAGGGGTGAAAGGGTTAAAATACATCTCACCTTAATTAATCATATTAAGGAAAATAGGACAGTAGAAATGCTGTAATCCGGGCACCGAGCACATCTCCGTGTGTTTATCTTTGTTCTGTAATGGTAATGCCTGTTCATGATTGCAAAGAACACAACATGGCGATCAGTGCTCGTATACCAAAATCACAGTGAAACATCTCACCATGGGAGGTGTAAACAGTGGAATCCCTCTAAACTGGACCAGTGTTGCCGAACATGGAAACTCAAGTAACCCTTAGAATTTCCAGGTTTAACCCATTAAAGACGGGATACAATTATAGTAGTATGAAACTTGTGTGAGAAAAAAATCCCTATTTCATCTCGAAAACATATGTTGTTACCAATCGTTTGAACCGTCTCAACGAGATAGTTCAAATGAGTGGTAACAACATATACCTTCATGGAGAAATAAACAAAATAATGAGATTCATTTTTACAAAAATTATCGTATTCTTAGACTGAAATGGGTTAATCTGTGCTTCAATACGGCGTAAAACCAGCAATTCACACCGATGATGCCACACTGTTAAGCTAACTGAAGCTTTGAGCAACCGGGCCCTGTTATCTAATAGTCTTTGGGCCACCAATAACCCCCCCTCCCCATCCCCCCCTGTGGTACATAACGCCACCATGATTTTCAAATTCAGTAGTCAATTGTCTGTCATTCCAGAAGGTCTGCCATCAAAAAGCCGCTGGATGAACAAATGGCGGCCATTTTCCAAGATGGCCGTCAAAAACAATTGTTTTGGTTTACAGGACTAGCTTTATCGCCTGTTAACCGGTATTAGGACCGATTTAAATTTTCTAAATCGTTCTTATCTACTCCCTAATTGAATATAAAACAGTGTGTGATACATTCAAAATCAATTTATTTTACCAATGGCCGCCATTTTCAAAACGGCCGCTAAAAAGTGTGTTTTTTGCGAAAAGTTTGCACTGTAACTGCTTGTTAAGTGTTATTGGAACCGCTATTAACATTGTAACTTATACCTGTAATGCATATGAATATGCATATCAATTATGTAATAATATTGACTTAACAGCATGATATAAATGGTGGAAATTTTCAAAATGGCCGCCAAAAGGGCGTTTTTTCAACAATTGTCTATGTTAACAATTTTCCATGTTAACTGATGATAAGTGGCATTTGAACCACTTTTTACACCGCAAATTAATGCCATGTGATGAATATCAATATACATGGCAATTGCGTAATATAATGTGTGTTTTACGCAGGGGTAAGTTTTCCATATTTGGCCCATGGCCTAATCTTATGACATATGCGACCTATGGATGTCTTGACTTACACATGTATTGAAATGCAGTCTGTTCTGGATCTAAGATATTCAATAGAAATGACACTTCATAATATAGATTGAATAGCGAACAGCATGTGCCATTATCATACTGTCACATCTGGCGTTACGCTGGTCTCAAATGTATTTCGGTACATTTTGTCAGTCAACGTCACAAATTAGCTGCAGGTGCAGACTGAAGTCTGTTTGTAGAAAGATCTGCTAGCTTCCATGCGCCAATAAAGCAACAAAAACTCAAAACATTTGCAACGCTTGCAAAATCGGTGACACTTACGAGTCCACAGCGAATGTCAAAGGAACTAGTAGCAGAACGGAATGTATTTGGACAGCTCGTTTCCATTGCACAACATTGACATGGCTAAGGTCTTCAGTTACCCGTTAGGTCCATTTCCATGGTCGTTTGCAACAGCTGATGGATCACCGGCAAGGACTGACAAAGCAAAATTGATGCACCAACTGAAAAGGGCAGACGCATATGGTTTACAGGCCTCCGCTAGAACAGGTGAGCTACATCATTGACGGAAATGCAATTCTACATATGCAAACTGCTTTGCCCAACACATTTGCAGATCTGGCGGAGAGTCTATATCACCAAATGCCGAAAGCAGAACGCGTGGATTTTGTAACAAACACGTACCATCCTCTGTCAATTAAAACCAATGAACGACAACGAAGAGGTACCACAAATACCTACTTGATCAAGGGACGCTGACAAATGTTCCACGTGACTGGAAGCAGTTCCTCTTGAACGATGTCAACAAGACACAATTGTGAAAATCCTACTTATGAATGGATGCAAGATAAATACACACATAAGGTGAAAGGAAGAACACTTGTGTTTGTGTGTGACCAAATGCGTCAAATTACTAGTATGTATGGCATATCAACACACACTGACGAAATAGAAGAACTGAATTCGTCACAAGAGGAAGCAGACACACGACTGGTATTGCATTGTTTGCACCATGCATCGCATTTTATCGGAGAACAATACAATTGTTGTCAGATCTCCAGATACCGACGTGTTTGTACTAGTACTGTTACTCAGGTTTACACAGCTGGTGAAACAGCGTGTGCTGTTTGACACCGGTGTCGGCAACAAACGACGACTGCTTGACATACACGGTATCATTGCTGAGGTTGGTACGCAGCTGTGTTTGGCATTGCCAGCACTTCATGCATTCATCGCTGTGACAGCACGAGTGCTTTCGTTCGTCGTGGAAAGGTGACACCGCTAAAACTACTTCAGAAGCACCCAGAATTCACTGATACATTCATGCAGTTGGGTTTGTCCCCTTCTGTAGAACCACAACTCTTCGAAGACCTTGAACATTTGTGTGTCTGATGTACAGGAGTACTAGTACTAGTATTACAGACATAAACAAACTGCGCATGGAGCTATTCCTGCAAAAGTTCAGTCCCAAGTCGGGAGAGCTGCTGTCAAGTTACAATGGCGCTGATCTTAGCATTCTGCCACCATGCAGGTCATCGTTAAGAATGTATATAATGAGAGCTAATCACCAAACCCTCATTTGGTGCAGCACTGACAATCGAATGCATGCATACCGCCACCAAATGGCTGTGGGTGGGAGGTCATAAACGGAACACTAGAGTGCAAATGGACAGAGGGGGATTACCTGCCAACTGAAATGATAGATCTACTGGTAGAAGAAGAGGAAGAGTGGATACGGTGGATGTTGATGAAACAAATGCCCATGAGCCCGACAGCTTACTAGATAGCATGTTTGATGCGGATGAAGCATATGACTAGGTTGCTTCTCTTAAGCCGGATTCACTAGATGTATCTACGATTTGTACAGCATGTTAGGATAATACCTGAGCGCTGTTGATGTCAGAAAATATCGAAGAGTTTCGTACCTGATGCCATGGGTATTGACTCCGCCACAGGTGCGATGCTTCCGAACCTGATTGAAAATGAATTACTTTGTTGTAACCAACCATAAGTGAATCAAGAACAACGAATGCACCGGACACATTATGTAACTGTATGTATGTCTATATATGCTGATATGAATATGCTGATATGAATGATATTGTGTACCATATTTTTATTTCATCTGTTATTGTAAATATCGAAATATGTCTTACCTGGTATCGAGGCTTTCAATCCTGAGTGAAAATTAATTACCTTGTTGTATAATCATGAACAAATCAAGAACACTGAAAGCCCTGGACACATTATGTAACTGTATGTATGTGTGTATGTGTGTATGTGTCTGATGCTATGTATATTAATGATTTCATGAACCATATTTGATGTGACGATGCAAATAATGAATATTTCTTACCTGATGTTGTGGGGATTGTCACCGCCATAGGCGCGATGCTTCAAACTTTGATTCAAAATTAATTACCTTGTATAATCATGCACAAATCAAGAACAATGAAAGCCCTGGACACATTATGTAACTGTATGTATGTATGTATGTCTATATATATGTGATGCTATGTATATGTTAATTATTTCATGAACCATATTTGATGTGATGATGCAAATAATTAATAGTTTCTTACTTGATGATGTGGGGATTGTCCCCGCCACAGGCGGCGATGCTTCAAACCTTGATTGAAAATTAATTACCTTGTTGTATAAGCATACGCGAATCAGTATACGCATGTCTATAACTGTTGTTGTGCATTATATCGATGCTCACATTTAACATGTTTCTATTCACAATATAGCATTGATCTTGTTGTAAATATCGAATCATTTCTTGCCCGATAATGTGGGGAAATTCCATTTTTTCTTCACACTTGCTGCTATACATACTTCACTCCATGCACTTTCATCAGGACAACTCACCATATTTTTGTGTATGCAATGATGCCAGTGTCATGTTGAAGTAGTTGACTTCATATGTACCAGTTAAAAGTAAATGTAAGTGGAGACAGCTAATGAAACTCAATATGTGTAAAATGTACATTGTAGATTTATGGGTGGGTAACGGTTTCAAATTCAGTTGTGGTTAACTTAGTATCATGTGCAGTAAGCATAAGAAAAACAGGAACTAAAGTTTGCACATGTTTTCATGAGCACATGGCATGTATATTTTCCATAGCTACAATTTATAAATACCGTAATGGGAAGAGATGTGTTGGCAATACATGTGTTTACCATTGAAATGGAGTGGGTGGGGTAATTAAATATGCAAAATATTTGCTTAAAAAAAAGGACCGGACGGTCCTAAATTCTACTTAAATGCAAAGTATTGCTATAAACATCTCTCAAAACCTGCAAAACAACAGCAGTTTTCCGTGTTTAACAATATAATTTTGTCACATTTTTACAAAAAGTGTGATTTTTTAATATGGCAAAAAGTTGCTGGGTGGTATACTTCAAAATGGTGCCATACATTCATCCAGCGGGTTACAGAGCGCAGACAAGTTGCATTACACTCGTAATTGATTATAGTTATCAGAAAAATATGTCTGCTTATGTACCACAGGGGGGGGAGGGTTTCCATTTCCATATTTGGCCCATGGCCTATAAGACTTGTGTATGTTTTTGTCACCAGAATGGTGTAAAGCCGCCGGACAGTGCAACTCTGGAGGTTATCAAGCAGTACCTGACCCGAATGCAGAGAACATACTCCCCTCTCAATAAGTTAGAAAACTTGCTGGGTGCCACGTCGACCATTTACAAATTTGTACGTATTTGTGGCTGTGACTGGAGAAATGGCGTTTATGGGATTGTGATCAGTGTAGCTCCTTAATACCTAATAATAATCTCCTGTAGCCTGTTTGCAATCTATATTGCTTGTTCGAAGCATTATGGGTGTTTCATTGATGGAATGGCAGACAGTGCAGCCACTGATCAGACTGTGTGTATGCACAAGTTGATATGATCTGCACTGGTCGCAAAACCCATAAGCCCCATTTCGTATCTTGTATGGACGGCTCAGTCGTCCATGGGTAAAACATGAAACTGCCATTCTTCTTTCAATCACTTGTTGTCTATAAATATTGACTGTGTTGTAATAATTTCATGATGGCCGGATTAGCTCAGTAGGTAGAGCATCGGACTGCGGATCGCGAGACCCCGGGTTCGATTCCCACCTCTACCTGCTCCGAATGGCCGATTCGTGCTTCGTGCTAGCCTGGTCCTATCGGATGGGGACTTAAATAGTCGGTCCTGACATGGTCCCAGTGCCGTTGTTAAATCAAAGCATTTACATTTAATAATTTCACGCCTAAATGTGTTTCAACATCGCACCATTTCACACCTAAGTAAATAACATGAACTCTACCAATTAAATGTTAAAACTTTCCATTGATAAAAACAGGTCATTTTGTGGAATATACCGTAACTTGTCCATGTGTAGAGCCGGTGCTCATCACAGTGTGGTTGTGGCAACTCATTACAAGCTAGCTCACCCTATCTGCAAGGTTAGCAAACATGTGGATTGTAGTTTGTGTCAAACGGTTAACCCTTAAATCGCTACTCACAACAATTGTCGTCTGCCGTTGCTTTTATATCTTGCCTTATTTCTCAATAAAAACATGCTTTGACAGCACTTCAGAATCATTTCCAAAGGAAATGATTCTGAAGCGCTGTCAAAGCATGTTGTAAATTATACTAAAGTGCTGTCACAGCATTTTTTTATGATGAAAATGGAAAATAGAAAATAAATAGCAGACAACAAAAAATATAAGATAGCGGTCTGAGGGTTAATATTACTGTAGTTTTCAACTGATGACTTAAACCCATGGTTGCTTGTCTTGATTAACAGTGTTTACATGTGAATCTGTGGGATTTGAACATGTCAGCCTGAATCAGCCCATCAACCAATCAACCAATCAATCATTTCATTGAATCAATCAATAAATAAATCAATCAATCAATCAATGCTATGTTGACATAGGTTGCTGGTAAACAGACGAGGAATGGCTCGGCGTCGTTCGGTGCTGATGGTATGTATCGCACCCGTCACACTTTCAACCATTAAATGGAACAGGGGCCCGTTTCACTAAACTTCTTACGACTAAAATGTTCATAAGTGCAAAATTATGACAGTCTGTAAATTTCACATTAACAATGTTTTCTTGTAAACTTTTATTATGCCACCGGTCTCGAAGAGCTGTGTGGCATATTGTTTTTGTTATGCCACCGATCTCGAAGAGCCGAGTGGCATATTGTTTTTGGACCGTCCGTCCGTCTGTCCGTCTATCCGAGCACACATTAGGGTACTTATGGGGTAGGGGGCGTGGCCTAAGACAATAGAAGACAATGGAATTCATTCCGGAGCCCGTAAGCCTATTGTGTCTTACGGGGTATTTCCTTTGATCTTTTATATAGCAAGTACCCCCTAAGGTCCGAAATGTAAGTTCGTCCGTCTGTCCGTCCGTCCGTCACACTTTTCGGTTAACCACTTTGTCACAGTTTCTCAAACTAACCATAGCATCTACATAAGTTTCTTAATCGCTTCAATACTTCAACACTTCATTCATTGGTATGTGTGCCACACCTGCCTTTTCATAATTGATATGACCTTCGCCTTTTGACCTTCACCAGGTTACTTAAATGACTTAACAATTTTGGTTAACCAGTTCGTCACAGTTTCTCAAACTGGCCATATCATCTACATAAGTTGCTTAATCGCTTCAAATACTTCAACACTTCATTCATTGGTAATGTGTGCCACACCTGCCTTTTCATAATTTATATCACCTTCGCCTTTTGACCTTCACCAGGTTACTTAAATGACTTAACAATTTTGGTTAACCAGTTCGTCAAAGTTTCTCAAACTGGCCATATCATCTACATAAGTTGCTTAATCGCTTCAATACTTCAACACTTCATTCATTGGTATGTGTGCCACACCTGCCTTTTCATAATTTATATCACCTTCGCCTTTTGACCTTCACCAGGTTACTTAAATGACTTAACCACTTTGTCACAGTTTCTCAAATATGCTGCAGGTGGCATCCGCGTTCGACAGACGCAGTTCTTGTTGGATTTACATTTATTGAGCATAGGCTGCATATGCAACCTATGCTCAATAAATGTAAATCCATAAATTGAAATTTCCAGACGATCCTAAATTTGCACTTTGAACATTTTAGTCGTAAGTTTAGTGAAACGGGCCCCAGGGTGCCATATTTATACATGTGCTCCATAATAACACACGTTACTGTTTTGCCAATATTGTTTTTGAAAATCTGAGATTTTTTTTCTTTTTAATATTGGAAGGTTGCAAAATATGTAGAGCAATTGGATGCCATTTAGCGTTCAATAGAAACTAATTCCTTGATAAAGGCCTTGTGCCGCAATGTCGGAAAAGTGGGTTCCTGGTTTTTGCAGAATTGTTGAACATACCGTATTTTGCAGTGTATAGGTCGCAAGAATGTACAAGACGCACCCCTATTTTCATTCCAAAATCTGGGGGAAAATGTCTACATGAGAATATATGACGCACCCAATTTTCCTAAAAAAATGAAGCCAAAAAATTTAAAAAAAACACCTAGTTTGCTATGTCCGTAATTTTCCGACTATGTCCGTGATTCCCCGGTCCGTATTTCTACGTTTTATAGTACAGTGTATCTTCAATTATATGTAAATGACGGGGTTTGAACGACCTAAAACACTGTACGGACTAATTATTTCGGACGCCCTCGCAGATTACCATAGCGAGACCGTTATTATATTCGAACATACATCGTTATTATGAACACAAACATCAGCATTCAGCGTCTCTAGAAAGTTGTCCGTATTGACATTAAAATACAATCAACTTCTATAAACATGATAACTTATGTTGAAAACTGACATAAATTTCAGAGCAGACATCATCGTATTTTGCCGATATTGATTTTCTGATGCTGAATGTTGACAGAAATTTCAGATCAGTGCAGCCGAATGATGCTGAAAGCAGCCTATAGCTATGACGACTTTGCATTTTCCGCTGACATAATTATGTTTTTAATTTGAGATTGGCGAACATTGTAAACCATGTGCAGACTACACGAATCCACCGCCTGTAGCCGATTTCACCAACATTGCAAAGTATACTTTTCTAGCAAAGTATACTTTGAGGGAGTATTCATTTATTTTTCCTGCAATGCAGTATGTCATATAGAACTAACAACTGCATATATTTGATGATTAAAAGTATGCAGAATTATTATACTGAATTTATTACATTATCACAGCCAAAATGGCTGTGATAATGTAATAAATTCAGTATAATAAAAATTAATAAATTTATCCTAAAATTGAAAATTTCTCCCTCAAAGTATACTTTGCTAGAAAAGTATACTTGCAATGTTGGTGAAATCGGCTACTGGTCTGGCCGCTAATGCAATAAGCCGGGATTTGTCTATGAGACCCAATTCACATAAACACGTTTGCCGTGTCATAAATAGACTGGTTCCCGGTAGTATTGTTTCACTATGCACGCATCAGACAGGGTACCAGTCTAGTGACGAATACGAAACTGACGTCAGCAACCGCGTGTATTGATATTTGATATGGCTTTGTGCACGTGGGGTGAAATTTACACTTGGTATATCTTGACACGCGGTGTGTTTGATGTCGGCCAGCTCACTTAGGCTTGCCACTTTAGACGAATCAGCATCGTGTAAACACACATTTTTTTTAAAATAATGATTGAGTTTTATATACGTGGAATTGCATTATGCATATTGGGATTTACCGTTAATGGCGTCGTGCAATATTTTTCATGGCAAAATTACATGATATGGGCCAGGTAAATGTTTTCAAAAGAGAATTAAAATGATAGCGGCCAGATTGTGATTCGGCAGAGAAAATGTCGACCAAATGTGACACAGAGTCGAAACCACAGGCATTCGGCGTGTTTCGGCTTTCGTCAGTATAACTCTGTATTATGTATGCAGTTATACCGATGTAAGCTGAAACACGCCGAATGCCTGTGGTCGAAACGAGTAAGGCGCGAACTGTTTAGAATACGAATCTGAGGCTACTTTTCCAATTTCAAGCTGATGTTACCGCAAAGACTAACAACAACAACAAATATCAAAACATATCTTTATTTTATTTATTTTTGGTCATTTTTGGTCATTTTTGTCGATATTTCTGGTTGGAAAAAAATGCTCTTGTATCCAAACATGTGTATAAGACTTTGTGGGATGAAAATCTGGGTAAAAAAGTGTGTCTAATATACGGTAAAATACGGTATTATTTGTATTGTTGCGGAAAGATTATTTTCAAATAGTTCGAGTACTTTGTGCTCTCATATTGACAATCAATACATATTCAGCTAAAATAAATGCTTATCCCTGTACACTACATACCTGTATAGCAGATTTTGCAAATAGTGTAGATCCAGATGAGCCAGCTTGTGATGATCCGTCTGTTCAGGATCTGTCTTTTTTCAAGTAATCTTCATATTTTTAGAAAAAGAAAATTGCCTGAAAATAATTTTTTGATTGATTGGATTGGTCGGGAAATTATATCATTGTCCACTATATATATATATATGCCAAATTTCAGACTTCCTGCCGATGTTGATCTACGTGCTGGTGCATTGTGGGATGGTTGCCGTGGAGATTGAGGCAGACTACATGTGGGGCCTGCTCCACCCGTCGCTGCTCACCGGGGAGGGCGGATACTACCTGACCACCCTGAGTAGCGCCGTGCTCGTACTAAAAAACTTCCGTGACATGCAGGAGACCAAGTCATCGAAGCAGGAGGTAGGGCACCCTTCCAGATTATTGAAAATACAGTGGAACCACTCTAAACTGGACAACAAGAAACCTATATGATAATAATTTTGATGGGTTTCTTGGCCGTTTATCTCGGGTGATAATGCCTCTTCGTGATCGCATAACATACAGCTATGTTGCCGAATAATCAAAAGCCTGATTTACAGTGAACCCTCTCTAAACCGGACACCCTGGGGACCTCCCCAGTGTCCCCAGGGTGTCCGGTTTAGAGAGGGTTCACTGTAAATCAGGCATTTGATTATTTGGACATTATTTGCAGGTTCCCAGGATGTCCAGTTTAGAGAGGTTTCACTGTATCATTAGGCTACTCCTTCTGTATGTATGTACATCCGTACAAACTCCGGTCATCGCATTATCTTGAATAATTGTGGGCAATTTCCACCATACATAGGTGCATTTATATTGATCAGGGGGAAACACCTATTTAAAGTGGGGGTTTATTGCACCAAGGTCAATGTTATATGCGCTAAAAATAGGTAATTTGACTACTATAAATCCAAGCCTGACAATATTTCACGTGTAGGTGTCCGGATTAGCTCAGTAGGTGGAGCGTCGGACTGCGGATCAGGAGACCCCTTGTTCGATTCCCACCTCGACCCGCTCCGAATGGCTGATTCGGCGTGTCCTTGGGCAAGACAACTTCATGCTAGCCTAGTCCTATCGGATGGGGACTTAAATAGTCGGTCCCGACATGCAAGGTCATCGAGCCAGTGCCGTCGTTAAATCAAAGCATTTACATTTATTTCACTTGTCCGTTATATTTATATTATTGAAAATGGAGTGTGTTGGCATAAATTCAAAGTTAAAATTCTATTTTTTCATCTTCAGAACATGGACTGTATCAGCAGCCGATTTCGCCAAAATTGCAAAGTATGCTTATCTAGCTAAGTATAATTTGAGGGAGTAATATTTATTTTTCCCGAAATGCATTATTTCATAAAGAACTAACGACTGCATATGTTTGATGATAAAGTAGAATTATTACACTGAATTTTATTACATTATCACAGCCATTAATTATTTATACTAATTGTATCCCCCGGACTCTGTCGGGGGATACTATGGATTTGACAGCGCGCCGCGTCCGCGTCCGCCGCAGACACTTCTTGTCCGGAGCATAACTCGAACACCCTTTGGAATATTTTCATGAAACTTCACACATGCATAGACCACGACCCGAAGGTGTGTCGCGCACAAGAATGACAACTCTTGCATAGCTAATTTTTGAGTTATCTCCCTTTTTTGTTTCTCGCACTGATTTCGTGTCCGGAGCATAACTCCACCACCCTTTCGAATATTTTCATGAAACTTCACACATAGCATGACCACGACCCGAAGGTGTGTACGCACAAGAATGACAACTCTTGCATAGCTAATTTTTTTAGTTATCTCCCTTTTTTGTTTCGCGCACTGATTGACCATAACTCGACCACCCTTTGGAATATTTTTATGAAACTTAACACATTCAATTAGACCACTGACCCGAAGGTGTGTCGCGCACAAGAAAAATGACAACTCTTTGCATAGCTAATTTTTTAGTTATCTCCCTTTTTTGTTTCGCGCACTGATTGACCATAACTCGACCACCCTTTGGAATATTTTTATGAAACTTAACACATTCAATTAGACCACGAACCGAAGGTGTGTCGTGCACAAGAATGACAACTCTTGCATAGCTAATTTTTGAGTTATCTCCCTTTTTTGTTTTCGCTCACTGATTTCCTGTCCGGAGCATAACTCGACCACCCTTTGGAATATTTTCATGAAACTTCACACATGCATAGACCACGACCCAGAGGTGTGTCGCGCACAAGAATGACAACTCTTGCAATAGCTAATTTTTCAGTTATCTCCCTTTTTTGTTTTGCGCACTCTACAAACTGGACAATAATGCATGAAGACCTGTTTTCTCGTCTGCTCTGTACACCTTTTCTCATGTGCTCTGTACACCTTACCTGTAGAGAGAACAATAGAAACTGGGAAAACCATGTGGTAGCATGGGCTAGCATGTGCAGATGTCCATTGCTTGACCACTGCTTGACCACTGCTGACCAGGTAATTTATACAGGTAAATCACTACATTGGGTACTGTGTTGAAAATATTGTGGCATTATGTGGACCTCTGCAGATATATGTAGATAAATATAGGACTATTAAAAAAAAATCTGGTCTCCAATAGCAAGCATTATTATTTTTAAATACTTTTTTTGTAATTAATCATTTTTTTTTTTTCATATTTTTTTATTCATTCAAATTATTTTTCAATTTGACTGGAAAAAAAATCTGGGCTCCAGTAGCAAGCATTAATTATTTTTAAACTTTTTTTTTATTTTTCCATTTTTTTCATTTTTTTTTTTCTTTTTTTTTATTTTTTTTTCAAATTATTTTTCAATTTTTGTCCAGTAGCATAAGGTCGTAAGTGCTATATACAGACTATTCACCTGTGCATGTGCTAGCATGTGCAACTGACCACTGACCACTTACAGGTAATTTATACAGGTAAATGATTATATTACATTTCCGTAAACTGTGTTGAAAATAGTGTGGCATTATGTGGACCTGTGCAGATATGTAGATAAATATAGGACTATAAAAAAAATTCTGGCCCAGTACAAGCTTTTTTTTTTTTTATTATTTTTATTTTTAAATGTCAGCATTATATTCTTTTTAATTTTTAAAAAAAACTTTTTTTTCCATTTTTTTTTTTCATTTTTTTTTTCAAATTCTTTTTCAATTTTTGTCTACGTAGCATAAGGTCGTAAGTGCTATATACAGACTATTATCATATAATAAAACAATTATTGACTAGTGAGCCATAGAATATAATCTGATATTCTATGGTTCACTAGTCAATAATTGTATAATATGTTCGGGCCAGTGAAAATTGCTTTCGGGCCCAGGCTCGAGGTCAAGGCGGGACAAGGCGAGGCATCTGATTCCGCGGAATTCTTGTTTACTTATCTCCCTTTGTTGTTTCGTGCTCTGATTTTGTATCCAGAGCTAACTCGAACACGCATATACGCATTGCTCTAATGGTCCTCTACCGCCCTGTGCCAAATCCACGTTCGTTCTCTGCCCCCGTCAAGCCCAGGGTCAAGGTCACATACTTAGTGCTTCAAAAACATTAACGCTTGGGTAAATATCTTATACTTTTCTGTTTCTTTCATGGATCATGGATCATCTTCATATTTCATATACGCATTGCTCTAATGTCCTCTACCGCCCTGTGCCAAATCCACGTTCGTCCTCCCCACCACCAACGGCGCAAAAACAATCAGGGTCACGGTCACATACTTGTGCTGCCAAATCAAAAAACTTTAACGCTCAGGTAAATATCTTATAATGTTTTTATTTCCATTCACGGATCAACTTCATATTTCATATACGCGTTGCTCTAATGGTCGTCTACCGCCCTGTGCCAAATCCACGTTCGTCCTGCCCCCGCCAAGCCCAGGGTCAAGATCACATACTTAGTGCTTCAAAAACTTTAACGCTCGGGTAAATATCTTATAATTTCTGTTTTCTTTCATGGATCATCTACATATTTCATATACGCATTGCTCTAATGGTCCTCTACCGCCCTGTGCCAAATCCACGTTCGTCCTGCCCCCGCCAATCCCAGGGTCAAGGTCACATACTTGGTGCTTCAAAAACTTTAATGCTCAGGTAAATATCTTATAATTTTTCTTTCCATTCACGGATCAACTTCATATTTCATATATGCGTTGCTCTAATGGTCCTCTACCGCCCTGTGCCAAATCCACGTTCGTCCCGCCCCCGCCAAGCCCAGGGTTAACATCATATACTTAGTGCTTCAAAAACTTTAACGCTCAGGTAAATATACTTATAATTTCTGTTTTCTTTCACGGATCAGCTTCATATTTCATATATGCATTGCTCTAATGGTCCTCTACCGCCCTGTGCCAAATCCACGTTTGTCCTGCCCCCGCCAAGCCCAGCCCGGGTCAAGGTCATACTTGGTGCTTCAAAAACATTAACTCTCAGGTAAAAGAAAATTTTGACTTGCAATTTGGCCTCATTTATTATCAAAGCGATATGTGGGACATCCGTGTTCTATGAACATATTTTCTAGTTTATTAAACTTCACACATGCATAGAAGACGACCCAAAGGTGTGTCACACGTAAGAATGACAACTCTTGCGTCGTTAATTTCTTAGTTATCTCCCTTTGTTGTTTCGTGCACTGATTTCGTGTCTGGAGCATAACTCAACACCCTTTGGAATATTTTCATGAAACTTCACACATGCATAGACCACGACCCTAAAGGTGTGTCCCGCAAGAATGACAACTCTTGCATCACTAATTCTTTAGTTATCTCCCTTTGTTTTTCCGTCACTGATTTTGTCTCCGGAGCATAACTCGAACACCCTTTTTTCAAACTACTTGTGTATCTGGGGAGGGGGATACACATGCGCTTGTCGACAAGCGTCCATTTCTAGTTAAATGTTTGATCATTGCACATGAATTATTTTTACAGAGAATACAGAGAATAAATAGTAATAATGTCCTTTAACATATTAAGGAAACACGGTTATCGCCCCTGATATCAGTGTGGAAATTTATGTCTGATATAAAATGTATAATAATGCCAATCAATACGTAGGATAATAGTGAATTAATGTTTATTTTGCAAGAAATTGTCTCCGATGATGTCTCTGATATAACATTTTGTGCCTACTGAGTGGGCATGTACCTTTAAATTGAAAATTTGTCCCTCAAAATGTACTTAGCTAGGTGGTGGTGGGTGGTGGTCGGGCGAATGAGACGGCGTTAATTAACGGTATGGGTTCCTCCTTATAGGAATCACGATTTGCCTGGTTTGGCCCTCAGGTACGTTTTTATCTGTGGCTCTTTAGTTACCTGAGAGTTGAATTGGGTTATTACCCATTATAAAAGTAGTAAGATTATTACTGATCCTACTGCTTTTGGAAGGGGCCAAGTGATTCTGGTGTGGCGAGGACCTGGCATCAGATCAGGATTATTCTGATTTCAAGGCTGAATATATAGTTTTGTTATTGTAAATATTGAGTACATGTTCAGGTAATATATGGGATTTAGTACTAAACCCATTGACCCGGCCTTAAATGACCTTAGCTGTTGATAGGCCGTTAAACCCCAACAAACAAACAAACAAACATAGCTAGATAAGTATACTTTGCAATTTTGGTGAAATAGGCTACAGGTTAGTGTCGTATCATATAAAGTTTATCAGGCAAGGCTAGGGAATGTATAGGAAATAATTTTCAAAAAGATTCTGACGAGTGAATCTCCCCTTGTTTACTGATTATGCCTTGATAGGTATACAGTAAAACCTCGCTAAACCGGATACGAAGGCAGTCTATTATAGGAATGAATGGCCTTTTTGTGGAATTTATCGGGGTATAAGCTTGGAAAAGTCGCGGGAATACTGGACGAAGGCCGGAAGGCCTCGTCCAGTATTCCCGCGACTTTTCCAAGTTTATATCCCCGATAAATTCCACAAACAGGCCGTTCATTCCTTATAATTCCAGCATTTGAAATAAATTCATCAAGAAAATGTGTTTATTTTCCGTTTTCTTAAGAATTATTTTAACTGCGCCTGACGGTTACGGAAAGTAGTTTGGCATGGGAGTTTACTGGGATATAAAGTTTGGACAGAGACTTGCTACGGACCAATCAAATGTTAGGGAATTGTGTAAATATTGTTGTGCTGGAATTATGTATCTGTAATTGTAAGGGTTTCATGGTCACCTATCTCTGATGATACTGCCTGTTGAAACTCACAAATAACATCTGCATGCCATGGCTTGGTCATGTGTCCGATTTACAGTGGAACCTCTCTAAACTGGACACCCTGGGGACCTCCCCAGGGTGTCCAGTTTAGAGAGGATCCACTGTATATTGTGACTCCAATTCCATGCGACACAGGGAAAGATACCGAGTATCACAAATAACATCTGCATGCCATGGCTTGGTCATGTGTCCGATTTACAGTGGAACGTCTCTAAACTGGACACCCTGGGGACCTCCCCAGGGTGTCCAGTTTAGAGAGGTTCCACTGTATATTGTGACTCTACCAATTCCATGCGACACAGGGAAAGATACCGAGTATCAGCGACATGCAGGGGTTTCTGAAGATCGCCATACCAGATGAACTACGCAACACGATTGTCTGGAAAACACTGCCCGTGCGACCCAACATGACAACCAAAGATATCTGTAAGTATGATTCTCACTGTCTATGATGGGGTGGGGGTGTGTTCACCATTACCCCATGTATTGATTGGCATTGTTATGCATTTTATATCTGATATAAATTTCTACACTGATATCAGGGGCGATAACCAGGTTTCCTTAAAAATGTTAAGGGACATTACTATGTATTCTCTGTGTTAATGTTTTGATGTGCATGCAATGATCATACTTTATAATCTGTCGAAAATATTATTTGTTCAGGTGGCGCATTTAATTAGTATAAATAATTAAAAAATATCATGCCTCATTTGCATATGAAAATAGCCTGATACCAGCGCGTCACTATCAGTAACATAAATATTACTAAATGATTATATCTGTATAGCGGGCACTCGTATGTTTTGGAACTGGTGGAATAGCGGAAAAAACATACAATTATTTAATTCCTATAAAGAACATTTTGTGCCTACTGAATGGGCATGTACCTTTAAAGCTTACGTTAAAGTTTTTCAAATTGTTATATCTCTGTGACTGCTTGGGATCATATAAACATTGATCGCCATCCATATTTTTAATGTATCCCCGACCCATGCTGTCCAGTAGCCTATTTCACCAACATTGCAAAGTATACTTATCTAGCAAAGTATACTTTGAGGGAGAAATTTTCAATTTTAGGATAAATTTATTAATTTTTATTATACTGAATTTATTACATTATCACAGCCATTTTGGCTGTGATAATGTAATAAATTCAGTATAATAATTCTGCATACTTTTAATTATCAAATATATGCAGTTGTAAGTTCTATATGAAATAATGCATTTCAGGAAAAATAAATGATTACTCCCTCAAAGTATACTTTGCTAGAAAAGTATACTTTGCAATGTTCGTGAAATCGGCTACTGGAGCCCAAGGTCAAGGTCAAATGACTTTAAACTTTTTGTTAAAGTTTTATGTTAAAGTTTTTCAAATTCAATTCAATTCAAATTAGCATCCAAATATTTATTGCGACTAATAAGCAAAACATTGCATTAAACCTTTCTAGAAGTTATCTCTGTTACCAATTGAGATTATGATGTGAAACTTCATATACACATCGATCACCATTTATTGTGATTAATAAGCATACTACACCAATACCCAGGGTCAATCCAGGCGTCATAGGCGGGGAGCATTTGTCAGAATTACTGACCATCTAGTTAGATTATTTTTTATGCCACCACAACGATAGTTGTTGGTGGTATATAGTGTTTACATTGTCTGGCGATCTTCATATTCAGAATACAGCCCTACCATCAAGTGCAGGAGTGTGTAACGTAAACATTTTCGCTGTCCCACTGATGCATCCACTGTTATGACCCTTTTTTGACTCTGAAAATATTATTTTTTCCTTGTCCGCCGCACTACTTCTACAGTTTTTGACCTATTCTCTTCATACTCGGTATACATTCCAACCATAAAGTGCATGAGTGTGCAACATAACATTTTCCCTGTCCCACCAATCTATCCGCAGTTATGCCCCTTTTTCGAAATATTTTTTTCTCCAATCACTCACTCAGTGATTGCTGTTGTATTCATGAATGCTCAACAGCGGTGGCATTTTGTTTTACAAACAATTTTCTCGTATTGCATAAGCTCAGCATCATATATTCAAGCTGTACTGACCATCTGACACCTTTTCTGTAGCGGTCTCGTTTACACATTTATTACACTAGTGTATTATGATTTTTAATACACTGCATTACTACACTGCAGCAGCCCATTTTATACCATACATGTGTTGTTGCAGGCTCAATGATCGCCCACAATTTCAAGATAACTAATCCCCAGGACTACAGCCTCTACACGCTGGAAAAGGGCGAAGGTAGGCTACCAATATACCCATCCGTCAATTGACATATTCCCCCCCTAAGTAACTGGAATATTCCATGTTAATTTTCAGACTAACTCCTTGGTCAGAAAATGGTGTAATTTTGTGTGACATTCAGAAAGTATCGACAAATGGTGCAGATCCTGATGAGATGGCTCGATACGAGCCATCTCATCTGGATCTACACCGTTTGAAAATTATAGGACAGGGCTCTGTTGTTTGTAAATGGTTAACACAATTAGAAAACAATGGAAAATCATGAGTGCCTTCCCTTAAAACAAGAAACTTAGAATTTAGTGTATTTTTTTTTCTCACAATTTGCATAGTTTTTCTTCGTCATTTTTTTATCAACTTCTGGGTTGGATTTTGGCCTAGGGGTTGGAACACCTGACTTCCAATCCGGAGGTTGTTGGTTCAAACCTCGTATAGGGCATCAACAATACTTTAATAGTATTTCCATCCCACTGGTCTGTCGGATGAGACTTTAAACTGAGGTCCCATCTCTATGTGACCTGAGCTGTTGCTGGGACATTAAATCCTTTCACTTTTTCACTTTATTCAACTTCTGGAATATAGTGTTTCACCTTTGCGCCTGATATTGCGTCTACGCTCATGAGGGGTGCATTATTCAACTGTTAGAACAACAGTTGTGTGTGTAATTATATGCCATCCATGAATGAAAGTAGGCGGGGCGGGGATACAATGGATTTATTGTCGTAGCCAGACACTGTCGTGTCCAGCCCATAACAGTGATAACTGGATATCCTTTGGAATATTTTCATGTATGTTCAGATTTATATAGATCACTACTGAAAGGTATGCTGTTCACAAGACACACCAATCATGTTTGTTTTTTTTGTTATCTCCCTTTGCTGTTTCGCAGACTGATTTCTGTCGTATCACAATTGTGTATTTTGGCAATATTGATTCCAATATTTTCAATAATTTCTGTACACGACGTAAAAAACTTTTTTATCTTAATTCCTCTTTCGATGTTGTTTAAAAAAGATGTCTATAAGATCAATTTCTGACAGTTTGCATATATGCATACAGGCTCCAGATAAGGAATTAGTAATTGAGTATTTTCACTCCATCATTTGTGGGTGGTTGGTCGGGTGAACACGACAGTGTAAATTAACGGTGGGGTTCCTCCTTATAGTAATCACGATTTGCCTGGTTTGGCCCTCAGGTACGTTTTTTATCTTTGGCTCTTTTGTTACCTGGGGGTTGAATTGGGTTATTGCCCATTATGAAAGTAGTAAGATTATTACTGATCCTACTGCTTTTGGGAAGGGCCAAGTGATTCTGGTGTGGCGAGGACCTGGCATCAGATCAGGATTATTCTGATTTCAGGGCTGAATATATAGTTTGTTATTGTAAATATTCGGTTCTGATTTTGGGATTTTCCCCACATTTGTATATGTACTTGTACAGGTAATATATGGGATTTAGTACTAAACCCATTGACCTGGCCTTAAATGACCTTAGCTGTTGATAGGCCGTTAAACCCCAACAAACAAACAAACAAACACTCCATCATTTCTGAAGCAATTGGGTATTTCAAAATTTCAATTGGGTAAAATAAAATCACACTACTGTTTACACATCAATAGACAGCAATTATTGAATAGTTTGCTTCGAAATGAAAGCATGTCTTGGCATTTCATTAGAATTGTCTCCTTGGAGACAATTCTAATGAAATACCAAGATGTGTTTTCATGGAAAATAAGAAAAATATGCTATGTTTGTGGGTTGTTTTCTGCAGCATGATAAAGGTACCACAAAATTGTTACCGTATTGCTTTATAATTCCAGCACAAAAAATATTTACACAATTCCCTAACATTTGATTGGCCCGTAGGAAGTCTCTGTCCAAAGTTTATATCCCAGTAAACTCCCACACTGAACTACTTTCCATAACCGTGAGGCGCAGTTAAAATAATTGTTAAGAAAACGGAAAATAATCACATTTTCTTGATGAATTTATTTCAAATGCTGGAATTATAAGGAATGAATGGCCTTTTTGTGGAATTTATCGGGGATATAAACTTGGAAAAGTCGCGGGAATACTGGACAAGGCCTTCCGGCCTTCGTCCAGTATTCACGCGACTTTTCCAAGTTTATACCCCGATAAATTCCACAAAAAGGCCATTCATTCCTATATTGATACTCGCTACTTCTGATTTCATTTGGGGTTTTGGTAATTTGAATTGCGTATTTAAGCAAATACGCAGCTTATCTGGAGCCCTGTCATACACAGTGACATATTTTTGTGGTGAAATAATGCACAAATGTAAGCCATTTGTGCATTTATTTCACCACAATAATATATGACTCGGACTGTGTATGATATTACTGCATATATGCAAAACTGAAGAAAAAATTAAATCAAACTACTGAGTGCAAATGGTCCATAACACATGTTTACATCCACAGAATGTAAGCTGAATGACCACGAATGCCCCCAGCTACTAAAGGCTGACCGACTGGCACACAAGATGGAGTGCTTCTTCGCCTACAAACGATGTGCCGCCAACATCGCCTGGCCAAAGTCACTCCTACACACATAGTTACCTTCACAGTGCCATGTGAATTTACATAGTTAAACATCGTTATGAACAGTGATTTATATTGTTTCACATTGTTGTTCACTTTGTTACGTAAGAAGTTCACGTTGTGGTGGTTATTGTTATAAACAGCGTGGCACGTTACCAAGAACGGCAGTTGCTATAAACAGCCAACTGCATTGTCATAAACAACATTTCACTTTGTCTAGTTAATAGCAATTTGTTGTAAACAGCAGTTCATATTCTCTGAAACAGCAGTTATTTAATAAACAGCAATTCATGTTTTCTGGAACGGCAGTTGTTTAATAAACAGCAGTTAATATTGATGAGAACAGCAGTTGAGATGAACAGCAGTTCATATTGTCGAGAACAGCTGTTGCTATAAACAGCAGTTAATATTGTCAAGAACAGGAGTTGCTATAAACACCAGCCATTTTCATTGTCATAAACTGCCAGTTGTTATAAACAGCAGTCTACATCTGGAACAGCATTTGTTACAAACAGCATATTACATTGTATATGGAACAGCAGTTTGTATAATCAGCAGTTTATATGGTCTGGAACAGCAGTTGTTCTAAACAGTTCATAATATCAACAACAACTATATGCAACATCATAAACAGCAGTTTCAGGGGCGGATCTGGAGGGGGGGGGGGGGGCGGGTTCCGGGGTTGCAACCCCCCCGTTCAGCCACGGAGTTTACATAGATCACCGTTTACCACCGGTTGGAGTCTGAATTTGAATGCCGTAAAACACAGGAAAGTGCTTTTCCGGTCCATCTAAAGGACATCTAGCATAATCACTTCACTCAGTGGAGCTCGAAAATAGGACAATCACCCCCCCCCCCCCCCCCCCCCCCCCCTGTTACCCAAATCCGCCTCCGAGTTTTATAAACGGCATTTCACATTGTGTAGAATGTGGATGGCACAGGGCTGCTCTTCTTTGAGGGAATGTATTTAAATACGTATTTTATAAGCTTCAGTGGCTATATTAATAAATAACAGTATTAACACTTAACAAACTGTGTGATTGCACAGGCTGATGTGGGCTTACTCTGCCATCTATCTAGATAGTTGTCCTTAGCCACAGTACAAATGTGCCTAGTACATGTAGTTGTGATTGGTTGTTAATTAATGATATAGGTCTATTGTTACATGTTAGTGGTAATATTATTGCTATATGCATTATGACAATTTAGTGTATGTAAATCAAGGGTGATGAACTCGTATGTGGCTGTGGCTGGAGAAATTGTGTTGTTGTGTTTTGCGATCAGTGTAGATCCAGATCAGCCTGTGCATCCGCACAGTCTGATCAGGATCCGCACTGTTCGCCATTCCATCAATGAAACACCTGTTTCTAGCAAGCAATGTAGATCACTATCAGGCTACAGGAGTGTGCTATTTGATCAGGAGCTACCTGGTCACACATCCCATGAGCCCCATTTCTCCAGTCACAGCCACATATAATGCTGGTGTGTATATGGGATATGCTAAAAACGAGAAATTGGATGGAATGGTTATTTTGCTGTATAAATAGTTACATATTTGTCACCAATGGTTACCATGGACCTGTGGACATTTTCGCCCGTGTTAACACTGGACAAAATGTGTTCTTATACGTGGCTGTGACTGGCGAAATGGGGCTAATGGGTTTTGCGACCAGTGTAGATCCTGATCAGACTGTGCATCCGCACAGTCTGATCAGGATCTGCACTGTTCGCCATTCCATTAATGAAACACCTGTGATACATCAAACAATATAGATCGTTATCAGGAGAGCGATAATGGAAATACAGATTGATCAAAATACATAGTAAGATACCTTTTTAGCCAGGGGCCCATACATCGCAATGTTTTACTGATAAGTTACATGGGCTACCAGTAGGTGGCAGGTGGGAGCATGTGATGGGTAATTTAACGATCGGGGTTCATCCTTACCGGAATTCCGACTGGAGACCTGGGTTGGCCCTCGCATACGTCTTTGGCATTTTGTAAGTGACAGTTGAATCTGGTTATACCTGTTATGCAAGTTTTACGATTTTCGTAATCCTATTTATGGGGAAGGGGCCAATAATTGACTTGGTGTGGTATGAACCTGGCACCTGGCACCAGGTCAGTTTATTCTAATTTCAGGTCTGAATATATTTTTTCTCTCTCTCTCCCCCTCCCCCCACCATGTAATTCAAGAACACATTATTTGCAAACACAGTAGATTCAGTAGATTCAGATGTGCCAGCCCATAATGAGCGAATGTCAAAACCTATTTCATTCTCGTGCTCAAAATCTGGATGTTTGACACGTTGAGGCTGAGCTGTGCTCAGTATTGGCCAATCGCAGAATTGGTCCAAAAGTTATATAAGCTTGGCAGTTGGACCACAGTATTTGGACAACTGCTTAACTCTTACTTACAATGCTGAATTAAATGTTGCCGTCTGCTGATTATTTTCTATTTTTATCAAGAAAAACATAGTTTGGCAGCATTTTTTGGAAATGATTCTAAAGTGTGGCCATATTAGGTTTTTATTGAGAAAAACACAAAATATGAATCAACAGCAGACGACAATTTTCGTTCAGCACTGTTTTGATCGGACTGTGAGAATGCACAGGATGATCTGGTCCTACATTGATTGTAAATGCCATAACATATATTTTGCCACTGCAGGTCCATTTCACTAAACTTTGTACGACTAAAATGTTCGGAAGTTCAAATTGAGGATCATCTGAAAATTTCAATTGATGGATTTACATAAGCTGCAATAAATGTAAATCCAATAATTGTTTACAAGTAAACATTGTTAATGTGAAATTTAGGGACTATCATAATTTTGCACTTACAAATATTTTAGTCGTACAAAGTTTACTGAAACGGCCCCCTGGTGAATACCCTATATATGCATATATTGTTCAGTCTGTTAATGGCTGACATACTATTGTATATCACAAAGTTGAAATTGTTATTTATATACATGTATTGTGTATTCCGTTATAAATAGTTACATACAGAGAGACGGTTGTTTCTGATGATTTGTTTACCGAAATACAGTTCTTGATCATTAAATTTCAGTTACATTCATAGATCATTTTATATGTTCTTATTTCACACCTAAAACCCTTGTTCTGAAGTCCCAATATAGGAATGAATGGAATGAATATAGGGAATACTGGACGAAGGCCGGAAGGCCTCGTCCAGTATTCCCGCGACTTTTCCAAGTTTATATCCCCGATAAATTCCACAAAAAGGCCATTCATTCCTTATAATTCCAGCATTTGAAATAAATTCATCAAGAAAATGTGTTTATTTTCCGTTTTCTTATTTTAACTGCGCCTCACGGTTATGGAAAGTAATTTGGCGTGGGAGTTTACTGGGATATAAATTTTGGACATTTTGGAATTATTGGTCGTTGTCTCGCCCACGTTAACCCTTCCTACGCTATTGACGGAAATTGCTGTCTGCTCTTTTTTTTTTAATTCTCTTAACAAAAAACTGGTTTTGACAGCACATGAGAATCGTCTCCAATGGAGACGATTCTCATGTGCTGTGAAAACCAGGTTTTTTGTCGAGAAATATTAAAAATAAAACATTTCCA
Source organism: Conchocele bisecta (assembly GCA_029237695.1). Lineage (NCBI taxonomy): Eukaryota > Metazoa > Mollusca > Bivalvia > Lucinida > Thyasiridae > Conchocele > Conchocele bisecta. Next base: position 54,591,606 of record CM055269.1, read on the forward strand.
GCAGACGACAACATTTAATTCAGCGTAGGAAGAGTTAATGGAAAGTGAGATGTTTCTTTGTTGCTCGATTTAAGGGTCCCAATTGGCTCTTATGCCTTGAATACCCACGGATCAAGCCGCTATATGGCACACCTGGGTAGATCCAGCTGGTAGAGGATCGAACCTGGCCTGCGGAGTGAGAGTCGGAAGTCGTAACCATTCGGCTACAATTCCTCTGTTGGAAAGTGAGACTAGAAGTATCCATCATATGCAATGGTGTGGGACTAAGAGTATTCCATATATACTCCGGTGTGTGACTAAGAGTATTCCATATATACTCCGGTGTGTGACTAAGAGTATTCCATATATACTCCGGTGTGTGACAAGGATATTCCACCCGAGTGGTCAGAATATGTTGTCAGAAACGAGGCTTTGCCGAGTTTCTGACGACATATTCTGACCACGAGGGTGGAATATCCTTAGTCACACACCTGAGTATATCTGGAATACTTTTTCTCGCATACCTACTAAGTCCAGAATCATGTTTAGCCATAATATGCCATCAACGAACCACCATGGTATAATACAAACTTTTTTTCTTTATATGCTATCTCCAATACAACCACTCAATCGCATTACCCGTATCAACAAATGGGTGTCAGTTTACACCAACAAATTAGAGTCTCCTACATTGGATCGAAACATTTAACACATAACGGCCCAATAAAAATACGGTCTGGAGACGCCCATGACATCATGCGTAAACCCAATTACTACATACACAAACTAAATAGGACGCAGTACGAGACAAACTCATATAAATATTGAAAATAGACCATATATCCTCGATTCAAATTTGTACAGTAATATTTACAGAATCATTTCATGTTTTTATTTTGAGTATTTATTGCAATTCCGAGACGCTGTCTTCAATTACGCAAATATCAGTCCGCCGAAAGTTTCACTCCGATGGACATTTGTCATTTCTAAACGTTGCCGTTTTCAAGAAAATTTCTTGCTCACTGGATTATTAAACAAATATTCCAACCACTATCAACTGTCACTATACATATGTTTGGGGAAGAATAAACAACATACGAGGTAAATATTTTGCTGTCAATTACATGTGTTTTTTTTTTAATAATAATCATGTATTCAGTATTCGGCCAACTGATTACACAACTCGTCCCACAAATTTACGCAAATTTGATAAAACTGGATAAAACATGAAATAAATAATAGCCTACATAACAAATCCAGAGCGACGTTGTTGACATTGTTGTCTACTGACAGTACTGTGTAGAGAGCGTGTGTTTGTAAACAATGCAGACGACGTTTGGAAGCCAATACACAAAAAGTAGTTCCGACAGTGTGTGACAGGTTAGCCGTGTGAGATAGCCGTGTGAGACAGAAAAATCCCACATGGGCGTGGCTTCGGAAATAACATTGAAATGGACTCTGGGTATGCGAGAAAAGGATATTCCACCCAAGTGTCCCAAGTATGTTGTCAGAAACGAGGCTTTGTCGAGTTTCTGACAACATATTCTGATATCATTGTCCCACACCATTGCATATGATGGATACTTTTTCTCGCCCAGTAGTATATAGGGAGTCAAAATGATACCACCTAACGGTGGTATCATTTCTCCACCCTATATACTACTCCACCACCCCCCGAAAAATCAAAAATTGGTTAACGAGGAAATTGTCTCCCACCAACCACGAAAAATCCAAAATTGGTGTCATAAATACATCATGTTGTTTTCACGTCCAATCGAACAGATAAATTTAATAGGTTATAATAAAATATTATAACAAAATGAATAATAAAATACACAACAAATTGGACGTTTGTAATGACTTGGATGAAGCATTTTACGCTGTTGTTTCTACAGTTCGCGATTCCCAGGGGGCTCGGGCTCTCCATTTCTAGCCAACAAGGATAGCAAAAATAGAAATTCTGGGAAGCAAACTGAGCACCCTGGAGAGCCCGAGCCCCCTGGGAATCGCGAGCAGGCATTTCGACCTTCCCGAGCGGACTGGATTTCCTGGCGAGCAATCCGAGCACACTGGTGCGCAATCCGAGCAATCCGAGCACCGCGAACAAGTATTTCGACCATTTCGAACGATTTGGGAATTCCATGTTGGACAAATGCCCCCTCTAGATAGAAACGTTTGCAAACATGCCAAAAACCTACTTGTCTCCGGAAAATATTCGAGAAATTATTTCCGCCCGTGGAAAGTCGACAGCCGACGAAACAAAAAAGAAGTACGGGATCGGGAGCTCTCGTCTTCGAAAAATCTGGGACGATGTCGATGCTGAACGTAGTACAAAACCCGAAGAAACCCCAGAAGAACAAGAAACCCCTACCCCCGTAGTACCCGCGTCTGTCTACAGAGACCCCACCGAGCTCCCCACGAATCTACTAGAAGATACCAGCTCGTTCGAAGAATCGACGCGCCTGTCCGACATGGAGAGACGTTTGGAGAACCGGTTGGATACACTGGAATGCAGACTGTTGGATGCAATTTCCGACGATCCGAAGAAAGACGACCTGGAGGAAGACGAGTGTCCGGAGGAAGAATAGTGCCAGACGAAATCCGGGTGGGAGGTGCAAGACATCTGGAGAAAAAACCGTAGAGAATGCGAAGTGGTGGCTGGGGGTCTCTGTAGTGGCGTACGCGGTCTGCAGACCACTGTTCCCATTCGTGGCTCTAGAGGCCCGTAGACTCTGGAAGAACAAAACAGACTCCGACGTCCAGTTCGTGCACTCCGCAAAACAGTCCGGTACGCCGAAGGAAAAAACCAAAACTAGCGACCCGTTCTACATGGAGTAGTTTGCCAGATTTTGATAAAAAAAAGGTCCCCCCACCCCAGACATCCTACTCTACCCTACCCTTTCCTATATGTAGTATACTCTATAGAGCTGGCAGCATGGATACCCGCATTTCTTTGTGTTTTGCTTTTGATGTGCCTAGTTGTAGTGTACGCATGAGAATGGGTCTTTCAAGAAGCTTGGGGTTTCCATCTAGTTGATCCTCCACGAATGAGTTTGAACAGTACAGACTCTCCCCTATTTGCAATATATACCTATCCTTCTTGCGATACGAATGCTCTCCATATCCAGATATTCGAAATTCTGTGTCTACTGGTAGGGTTTCTAGTTTCTCGCATAGTGCCCACTTCTGGTCTCTCAGAAATACCATCTTGTCGAATTGTTCTACGGTAGTGTCCGCCTTTGTAGCTTCTTCCTGTTTCTCCCTCTCTTCCTCGTCTAGTTTTTCCAACATTTTTGCAATTCCTTTGGGAGCTACAATATTGCCTAGGAGTACTCTACGATATCCTTGTTTCCCGAATGGTTTGGAGAATCCTTCTACTACAAATTCTAGTGGAAAGTGTGTGGTCCCACATAGATAGAATGGGTGTACTTTCCCAAATCCTCCTGCAAATGCATATTTCTCCAATATTTCTGGGGTGGATAGAACATCCGAACGGGATTTTGGTGCCCAACATATCATTGGAAATGGTCCTTGTCCTGGATGGGGTTCTCCTTCTAGTGTTCTTGCTTGTATCGCTAGAATTGTGCCGCCAAATGTTTTTCTCTGTTTTTGGATGTTTTGGAATCCAAGTACCTCCACGTGGGCTGGAACAAACGGGTTTTTCCATGTCTACCCATAGATCTAGAGTAGTTTTGTAGATTTCTTGTGTGTGCGAAACTCTGTACTAGCTTCGTGTAGTGGTTGCCGTAGTTTTTCTATCTTTTCTTCTAGTAGTGCTTTCCTACTGGATACTTCTTCCAACCTCTCTCTGGCTTCTTTCTGCCGCAGAACTATCTGCTCCCACTCCTCCCGCTTCCTCCTCTGGCCCTGGCGGCCTCCCTATTGATTTCTACGTGTGCTCTCCAGTTGTTTTCTACTAGTAGTAGTTTTTCTTCTGCTAGTCTTGCAATTCTGTCTCGTGTGGATAGTAGGCATGTTTCTCTTGTTGTGTCTATCTTCTCTATTGGAAATGGTATCCCTGTTCTGTTCCCGTGCCAATACTTTTTGTTCCATTGCCAACGCACGAACTCTGTGTCCACTAGTGGGCGAATACCCTCGCTAGGTTCTGGAGTTTCCTTTGTATGTCTTCCAAACGGTGCTTTGCTTCTCGCTAGATATGTTCCCCCTTCTGTTTTTCTATATGTTTGCAAGGTTGTACCTACACCATCTTCGTCCTGGTCCAATACTACCGCGTGTATAGGGAGTCCTACAAATCCAAATGCAGATACCCATAGAGGTACATATGTTTTTTCCAATGTTTGTATATCTTGATCTTGGTATGTTTTGTATACCCCACATAGCCTTCGTGTCCCCGAGTGTCCCCAATATATAGCATATAGTGTTTTTGTTTGTTTCGATAGTAGAACTAGGTTGCAGTGTATAGAATTCGCTATAGCCTTCCACTGCTTCTCGAGTGTTTGTTCCCAAAAAAGCTTCTCGTCTTCTGGATCCCCCATTTTCCGTATGTGTTGTACCGCTTGGTTTGCAAGATCTAGAGAAATATCTTCTGCCTGTACTCCGTATAGAGACACCTCTACCCTACATATTCCCTTTTGTTGTACTAGTGGATGCGCAAATGTTTTTCCTAGTCTAGAATCTGGACAATCGCAGTAGTTGCCACGTTGTTCCCCATACTGTCGAGGACGCCTGCACATTCCATCTGGCATACAAATTTGTTGTAGAATTTTCCTCTCCAAAGAGATCCGACTGGTGGATCTGGAACTAGAATGGATATACAGTTGGATCCTACACTGTCTACATTGTCTAGAATACTGCAATCTCCTCCCCAATTGTTTTGTAGGTGGGTTTCCAAAATATTTCTATCTAGTGTACCTGCGTAGTCTCTCGTACAATCTATTGCATACAGTCCTATACCGTCTAGTCGAAGGCTTTCTAGAAAGTTCGGAAGTTTTTCGAAAAGTCCCCTATTTCTACATTGGCTACATCTAGTTTCCGCTACTACTATAGCTTCTGGTTCTTGGTTTGTTGGATGTTTTCTCTTGAATACGTCTAGAACGGTTCTATCCATCTCTAGAATTTTTGCACATGTTCTTCTATATAGTGTGGTTGTGTCTCCGAAATATCTGGATGTGGCTACTATGCGTACTTGTATGCTATCTGGTAGTCCTACTACGTGTGCGTGGGCACGAATGTTGGAAAGAATTGTTTTTTGCAATTGGTCCTGCCGCGGATACAGATCTAGATCCTGCTTGTGTTGTGGAGATTTGATTTTCTGCTAGTAGTGTCCATACATACATATCGTCTACAAATACTTCGGAAACTGGTTCCAGATGGGTGCGAATTCCCTCTCCCTGTGCTAGATTTTCCGATCCTTCTGGTACTTCTATCGTTGGGGTGTAGCAGACTGTGGATATGTCGCTTGCCAAGTTGTTGTCGTATATATTTTGAAGTAGTACGTGTTTGTCTGTCCGCTCTCCTACGGAGCGTATTCCCATATCTTTTGCTGTTGCGAACTTTGTTGTTTCTTGCATTTTTGAGAAGTAGCTGAACTATATATAGCTGAATTTTTTATGTTCAATTGGTTGTTTTTTCATTTTTGAAACTGTCATAATTTTTTCGGCGCTCATCTTCGGCGGTAGAAATGTCAGAAAAATGGTAGAATGATTCTTTTTCGTCTTTCTTGAGATTCTTGATTGCTCTGTATGGTGGTATTCCAATATCGTACATCGAGTACATATTTCATGTGGTAGCTGAACATAGTAGCCGAAAACATCCTCCATTTTGCCACCCTTATTATTAGGTTTAGATCGTATTTACTTGAGTTGAATCCGAGAACTGGAACTTGGGTGATCCATCTTGTAACCTCTTTTTGTTGTTTGTATGAAAGATTATCAAAATCTGGCGGATAACCATATATAGGGTTTTCACCCACCTTTTCACCAATTTCTTCCGCTCTTTTTTCTAAATCTTCATAAAACAAATTAACCAATTTGGCTGGATCTTTTTCACATATGTGTGTTATTCTGTTAGAAAGTGTATCACCAATACTCACACTGATTGGAACGTGGGTGTGTTTAAAAATCTCTAAATCTATATGTGGATTGGTTTCTCCGGTTTTATCTAAATATGACTCAAAATCGAATACTATCTGATATGGGTAAATAACAGTAGGTGGGTTGGGAAACTCCTTGGCTTCTGGTGCTTTATAGTCGTGTTCCCAAATAACCTTTAAATTAAACCACTTTCTGAGTTTTTCGTCGGTTTTTAAAGTTTTTTCGTATTCTTTTTCAACCCTCTCTTTATCTCTACAGTGGTTTAGGGCAACCGTGCCAGTAACATCCGTGAAACTGGTATATTGTATTTGTTTCTCCGCAAAATCCATCAACCGGGATTGTTCCAACTACTCTTTCCCCTCCATGTCCACAAACGGCAGTATGAATGTGTGGACCAGTAAAAGAATTTATCCATTGTATTGATTTTCTACTACATTTTGGTTTTGGGTAAAATGCTTTTTCAAAGGCGGACATCGGTCTATCTATTTTTTTTCCTTCGCAAATAATTTTGGTTATTCCTTTACTACAGGTGTTTGTATGTCGGAGAAGGTTACAGGCCTTTGTAAACCTTTGATCACATTCTGCACAACAGTAAATTTGGCAGGCTTTATCCATATCTGTAATAAGAAATGCGTGATCATTATATACCCCTATTGTCATCTTTTTTGTTCCTATCTCTTCATAGTGCGCTGCTACGTTTCTTAAAAACCATGTTCCATCTTCTGTCGGCTCGTACGCGTCTATTCCTATTTTAAAACACTTTTCTACTTTTTTCAAATCTTCGAATGGTATTGAACCCTCTGGTTTATTTTTTTCCACAAAATTTAAAATATTTAACTTTGTGATTCAGTGTGCTTTTCATGGATCTATCTACGCGTAATTTATCGTTAGAGTATAGGGCTAAACACCTGAATAAACAGAGTTCGTCGCCAAATGTATCTAACGGTTTTATACCCTTCTTGTATCGCAACCATTCCGGCAGTTTTCCTCCTGCTACATTTTTGGTTGTCATTTCAACATCTTTTATTTTTGTGGAATATATTATTTTTATAGATGTACTACCCCATCTAACAAATGTCCCACTTTGTATTCGGACGACTTATTTTATCTATGTTTAATCGTTCTTCTTCTTGTATGAATAACCAGTCTTTAACCTCATCGTATCGTCTAAACCAGCGACTTCCTTGAAAGTTTTTGTAAAAATTTAGTTTCGTTTTTTGGTCTTCCCTTTGAGTCTTTTTCTTCTATGTGGCTTAATGTATAATGAAAGGAGTATCTGAGATAAAAACTCCCATGCAACAGAGGTTCTAACTCTTTCATCCACCCGTCTGTATTATTTTTTTGAAGTCGTCTACCTAGCGATATTGTGGTGGTTCTGCGCCCTTTTTCTATCTTTTTTTCGTGGTGTTTGTAGTCTTCTAAAATATCCTCTCCTTCGAGTATTATTTGTTTAAGTAATTCGGTTTTCGGTGTTCTCTTTTCTGGTTTTTTTGTAGTAATATTTCTACTTTTAATGCTCATTTTAGCCTCATCATCGAGCCGTTGAATTAATTTGTTTTTATATTCTTCTGATTTGGTTTCTATCCCTTTCAGACCTCCCTTTTTGAATGCCCTCGTAAAACGTTTCATATATTCTTTATTTTTTTCTTCATTAATTAGTCTGGTAAGTCCCCTTTCTCTTAATCTGAGTGAAAATACTATCCCCATTCCAGTCAACTCCTTTCTGAGTTGTGTGATTTTATTTTCACCCTGACTATCTCCACAAATCAGTGTGTGGGGTATTGCAGGGGTTTTTGTAACTGTTGACATTTTCCTCTTTTCAGATAACATTTTATATATTGGTATATATAAATTATTATATTTTTATCTTTAATAGAAAATTTTAATAATTATTGGTTTTTCATACAACACCGTAGGGATCTCTTTTATTATATTCATATATTTTCAAATATTTTATGTCGTTGGTCTTATCCTTTCTGCTTGTAATGCCCAGGATGCAAAACGGTAACGAAGTGACTCCCTGTATACTACTCGCCCCTATACAAAACATGTTTGCGAATCTCAAATTATGTATCTGAGACTGAATAATATTCAACTATTTATTCACTGAATTTATGCGACTTTTGATACATCGAACTTGTTCTGTATGCCAACAAAAGTTTTCACCCACAAATTGAATGCTAATTCCATTTCAGTGGATAGTTTACAAAGTATTATCAACTTAATGTTCAATGTCATCACCGTACAGCCCTGGCAACGCCAACATTAAAATAACGACATGACTATGACGTGATAATAAACATGTCCGTCCGTCCATCCTTCCGTTTGTCCGTCCATCCATGTTAAAAAATTTATTTTTGGTCCAGGCGGCCGCTGGGGATATATGTGAGCCCCTGCTCATTTTCTCTCTACTGTCTGTTTCACGAAAGCTGCACAAATTTTACGGCTATATAAGCAATTCAAAAACGATATATTTTTCTGTAATATTAAATTAAAGGAAAATTTAAGAACGAGCCTTCTTTTTATTTCGGGATATTTGGTCCAAAATTGATTTTATTACGAAAAACTAATTTCCCCATGTTAAATCCCCATAGACATCTTCACTCTTCACTCTGTGAAGATGTCTATGGGGATTTAACATGGGGAAATTTTTCAAATTTCAGAAATTGTGTATGTGTAGGGTGAGACAAGGAAACATGGTCTCATTGTATCGTTGTCTCGTGGGCACCTGGCAGGGTGGCAGGTGAGGGCATTGATAGGTAATTTAACAAATGGGATTCTTCCTTACCAGAATCCCGACCCGAGGCCTGGGGGCCGTTTCACTAAACTTCTTACGACTAAAATGTTCGTAAGTGCAAATTTAGGATCATCTGGAAATATCAATTGATGGATTTACATTTATTGAGCATTGGCTGCATATGCAGCCTATGTTCAATAAATGTAAATCTAATAATTGTTTACAAGAAAACATTGTTAATGTGAAATTTACAGACTATCATAATTTTGCCCTTACGGACATTTTAGTCGTACAGAGTTTAGTGAAACGGCCCCCAGGTTTGGCCCTCACGTAGGTCATTGGCATTTTTGTATGTGACAGCTGAATATGGTTATACCCCTTATGTCAGTATTATGATTATTTGTAATCCTATTTCAGGGGAAGGGGCCAAGGGACTGGTGTGGTATGGATCTGGCACCAGGTCGGGTTATTCTAATTTCAGGACTGAATATATTTTTCGATGTAAATATTCCGATTTCCCCCCAATGCAGCAGGTTATATACGGGATCGAACCCGTTGGCCCGGCCTTAAATGACTAGCTGTTGATATGCCGTTAAACACCAATAAATCGAATCATTCAATCAATCGGGGCACCTGGTGTGCAAGAAATAGGGGTCATAATTATGGCATATGTGGCGACGACTATGTAGGCATCAACAATTTTGAACATGTCCAAATGTTGAATATCTCTTGATCTGTTAGCCGGACTACCAGGTTTCATCAATAGCTTCCTGACATTGATGGCTATCCATCCAGTGTCATTCGGCTGACCTTTACCTTGACCTTCGTGTCGACAATTTTGGATGTATGTCAAAATGTTGAATATCTCCTGATCCATTTGTCTGATCATTATCAAACTTCACCAATAACTTACTTACATTGATGGCTATCCATCCCATGTCATTTGGCCAACATTGACCTTGGTGATCTTGATCTTTGTGTCGATAATTTTGGATGGATTTCCAAATGTTTGAATATCTCCTGATCCATAATTCGGATCATTACCAAACTTCATCAATACCGTCCTCACATTGATGGTTATCTACCCAGTGTCATTTGAATGACCTTGACCTTGAAAGATGACCTTGACCTTTGTGTCAACAATTTTGGATGTATGTTCTAATGTTTAACATCTGATCCATTAATTGGATCATTACCAATCTTCATCAGTAGCTTCCTCACCCGATCTGGGCGCCGTTTCACTAAACTTCTTGCGACTAAAATGTTTGTAAGAAAGTGCAAAATTTATGTAGTCTATAAATTTCACATTAAAAATGTTTTCATGTAAACAATTATCAAATTAACATTTATTGAGCATAGGCTGCATATGTATGCCTATGCTCAATAAATGTAAATCTGTTGAAATGTCCAGACGATCCTAAAATTTCACTTACATGCATACAACGTTTAGTGAAATGGGCCCCAGGTTAGTGCAAGTTGGATGTCGTGACCGCTGAATACTTTTATGTAAATAATCACTTGTAATTTTTTTAGATTTCTCCCCATCTGTACAGATGAAATACGGGATTCGACCTTTGACCCGGCCTAAAATGTTGTTTGCTGTTGACAGGCTATTAACTATTTGTACACTAGTGGTGAAAATAACTGCCACAAGTTTCCCAGCTTGCAAAGAGTTAAAGGCCATTAAACAAACAAACTGTCTCAGTAGTGTATTCTCGTGTGTCACAGAATTTATCTGATTGATACATTTTATTATGTATGCGATCAACATAGCCCCTGATCAGACTGTGCGGATGGGCATATGTTGTTCCCTTTTGTTAGCTAGGTGCATGTACTATACAACTATAATCTGGTGACAAAGAGGCTATATGCCTCTGCAACAACAGAAATTGGGACCAGAAAATTTGCCATAACAGCTGTCATAGCGGAACATCTTCAGTCCTTTCTTGCCGACATCGTCGCGCTGTATCGGCGAGCCGCTGTACACGTGCAGGGCATTGAAGCATGCCCGCCTGCAAATATACCAGTATATAGAGAACAGCTACTGTCTTAATATGTGGCTGTGACTGGAGAAATGGGGCTTATTGGATTTCTGACAGTGTAGCTCCTGATCAAATAGCACACTCCTGTAGCCTTATTATATACCGATCAATGTTGCTTGTTAGGAGAACGACGGGTGTTTCATTGATTGAATGGCGACCAGTGCAGATCCTGATCAGACTGCAGATGCACAGGATGATCCGGATATACACTGGTCGCAAAACCCACAAGCCCCATTTCTCACAGCCACTTATCAGGTTTATCAGGCAAGGCTAGGAAATGTGTAGGAATTCCGAGGCTAGTCGAGGAATTTGTACCCGAGCCGAGACACTATTGTATTTATCAGGTAACGTTTTATTCTAGAAAATGGTCAAATATCAATTAGTTTGTATTGACAAGAATGCTGAATTGTTTATGTTGCGTCATTACACTTGACGTCATTCGGTAATGTCGTGTGATGCCATTTGACCAATGACGCGTCCGGTTCCATTCACTGTAACCCGGATATTTCTATCTTAGCAATGCCCGATATGACAATATGTCATCAGTCAGTACATATTCAGCCAATACAAAGCTCGTTACCTGATAAAAGACAGAATAGCATGCTAGTGTATTTTGATATCAAGTTTATCAGGCAAGGCTAGAGAATCCCGAGGCTTGCAGAGGAATGTGTACCGTTTCCGAGCCGAGTCTGGTAAACATATCAGAAGACACTAGCTATCATAGTATTCTATTTATTATCCCCTCGCCGATAGGCAAAAGGGGATATAGCGTTAGTCCATGTACGTACGTACTGCGTTAGTAACGCCTTTTATTTTTCAATAACTTGAATAGTGAACCTCTTCACCGATTTTGATAATATTTATCACAATGTGTGTCTAGGGATACTGTTTTGTTTTGCATACGACCCACGTCCGACCTCCCAATGTCAAGGTCACTGAGGACTTGTGTTCCCTTGTTTGTAAGGAAATAATTTGTTATTATCAAGGCTGCCATCAAGGGGATTAGCTAAGTGATAACAATGCCCTTGTTTAGGTAGCCGTTCACGCTAGAGGATGGGCTAATACAATATGTATGATCGTCAATGAAGAGTTCTGATCTGATTAAATGCATGGTGAGAGCAGATTGTTGGTGTGACTGGAGAAATGGGTATTGTGGCTACTGCAACCAGTGCAGATCCAGATCAGCCTGTGCATCCGCACAGTCTGATCAGGATCTACACTGTTTGCCTTTCCATGAATGAAACAACCATCCTGCTTCTAACAAGGAATATAGATCGCTATCAGGCTACAGGAGAGTTTTATTATCTCCTCACTGACAGGCAAGAGCGGTTATAGCGTTAGTCCGTACGTATGTTAGTAACACCTTTTATTTTTCAGTAACTCATTACGTTCGTACGGAAGCCCTGCCCCGTGCAGGCACCGGGGCGGGATCAACTGATCCTGAGAATAGTGCTGCAGTAGCCATTGCTTGTCGTAAAAGGCGACTAAACTGGCTTAACGATTGGGTTCATACTTTCCGGAACCCACTATACCGGATTTGGCCCTCATGTACATTTTTGGCTTTCTTGTATGTGAGAGTTGAGTCAGGCTATGCCCCATATATAAAAGTAAGATTAGCGCTAATCCTATTAATTTTAGGGGTTGGGATAAATGATGCTGGTGTGGCGAGGGCCTGGCACCAGATCAGGTTGTTCTAATTTCAGGACTGAATATATATTTTGATTGTAAATATTGAGTTCTGAAGTTGGGATTTACCCCCCTCGGACAGGTGGATACGGGACACGACCCCGTTGACCCGTCTGCGTGTAGACTCCCTGAGGCTTGTACCTCTATGTCAGAAAAGTGGACGTTAAACCCTATTCACTCACTCACTCACTCACTCGTACGGAAGCCCATTAGGGCCACTTCACCTTTTTTTAATTTCCATTTATTCAAGATCTTTTCTTGAATTTTCAAGTTCTTTTCTTGAGTCTTCGAGATCTTTTATTGAATTTTCAAGATACTTTCTTGAATTTTCGAGATGTTTTCTTGAATTTTCAAGTTCTTTTCTCGAATTTTCAAGATCTTTTCTTGAATTTTCAAGATCATTTCTAATAAAGGAGGTTACAAGATATTTTCTTGAATTTTAAAGTTCTTTTCTTGAATTTTCGAGATCTTTTCTTGAATTTTCAGGATGTTTTCTTGAATTTTCAAGTTCTTTTCTTGAATTTTCGAGATCTTTTCTTGAATTTTCCAGTTCTTTTCTTTTCTTGAATTTTCAAAGTGAAGTGGCCCTAATGGGCTTCCGTACGTTCGCTTCACCGATGTTAATAATATTTGGCCACAATGTGTATATAGGGATGGTGCTTTGTTTTTGCATACAACCCACGTCAAACCGCCCAAGCTCACTGAGGACTATATGTTCACACCTTGTTTGTAAGGCAAAACTGTTAAAAGTTGTGTTTTTAGCTCATCTGAGCGAAGCTCATGTGAGCTATTGTTACCGCAAAGTGTCCGTTCGTCGTCCGTCCGTGAACATTTTCAAACGTCTTCTCCTCGGTAACCATTGGGCCTATAGGCACCAAACTTCATGGTCATGGTCGGGGGATTACAAAATTGTTAAAATGGAGGTCATCGCTAATCCAAGATGGCCGCCGTCTAAAACTAGCATAAATTCTTAAAAAATCTTCTCATGAACCGCTAGCCGGATTTCGACGAAACTTGGTAGGAATGATCGATGTACAATGCTCTTTCATAGTTGTTAAAATGGTGACCCCGGGGTCAAAAATGGGCGTGGCCCGTGGGGTCAAATTGGGGTCAAATTTTATTTTTGACCGAATATGGTCATGTCTATATCAAATCCAAGGTATCAAAGAGGCGATCGCTCTGGTACATTTTTTTTGTCGAAATTGGATGGTCATGTCATCCAAGATGGCCACCGGAAGGTCAAAAGGTCATTATTTTATTAGAGATTTCAAAATTCTTCTTCACACGAACCGCTTGGTCCATGGTGGCCAAACTTCACATTTTATGGTCCATGGGTGAAGCCTTTTCAGATTTGTTAAAACGGAGGTCGTCGGTGATGCAAGATGGCCACCGTCTAAAAATAGCACAAATTCTTAAAACAACTTCTTCTCATGAACCGCCAGCCGGATTTCGACGAATCTTAGTGTTAAAATGGTGACCCCGGGGTCAAAAATGGGCATGGCCCGTGGGGTCAAATTGTGGTCAAATTTTATTTTTGATTATATGCTCATGTCATATATCAAATTGAAGGTATCGATAAGGCGATTGCTCTGGTGCAATATTTGTCGGAATCGGATGATTATGTCATCCACGATGGCCGGCAAAAGGTCCATTTATTCGAGATTTTGAACGTCTTTTTCTCAGGAACCAGATGGCCGATGTTGGCCAAACTTCATAGTAAGTTAATATCCTTGGGTGAAGCATTTTCATATTTGGTAAAATGAGAGACGGTCATCGCTTAATCCAAGATGACCGCCATCTGAAAATAGCACAATTTTTTTAAAACACATATGAACTCAATGTCACATTCTCCTCTGGTGTTCATGGAGTCAGGTGAGCGAATTAGGGCCATCATGGCATGATGGCCCCTCTTGTTTTTTATTATTATTATTATTATTATAAATGCTGCCAGCGAGGGGATTAGCTTCGTTTAACGATGACAGTTCTTAATTAGGGCCTCCCGAGAATCGGCGGTGCCCTATAGGTTTCGTCCTACCTGTCCGTCCGTCCGTTTATTTTTTGAAAGCTTTAGTAACAGTTTCTCAAATCACCTGTATTTTCTGTTTGCCTTCAGCTAACATCTTCATATTGCACGCATACATTACTTAGTAACGATACATCATTCCACATTAATACAATTACCCTCACTACTGATCGTACGTCCGTCCGTCTGTCTGTTTATGTATTTGAACGTTTTTGTAGCAGTTTTCTAATAGGGGCCCTAAGTGTGTCGACAGGCCACATTTTCTAGTTGTTTGATTAGGAGCTATGCTGTCACAAAACCCATAAGCCCCATTTCTTCAGTCACAACAAGGTATGGGAAACTTACCCAACACTCCGACATGTGACATTGCAGTCCGGTGCCGCAATGCTACATTTCCGCCGCACCGCGCTGACATCTTTACTCAGAGCGGTACACGTGGCCTGTGCCATCTGGGGCCCGTTTCACTAACGAACTAAGCAAGTACTTTTGTCATAAGTTATAACTTAAGTCAGGAGTACGTGCTTAGTCCGTTTCACAAAACATCTTAGCAAGAACGACAATCGAAATTACTATGGAAAACTAAGACAGGTAGCTAGCAGTCTTAAGTTATAACTTAAATATTTAAGTCGGAACTTATGAAATAAACAAAGATGGATGCCCCCATGTGAGCGAGGTGGAGAAAACAATTCACTGACAGCAGGTAAATGTTCACTTCATACGTACTATATTTTAGCAAGTATCTGCCATATAAACCATATATGCTTACATATAGATAGCCACACCTGTGCTAGTTACCCGTGTATTGCTATTTGTGATGTAGGTCATGTCGTTACCAGTATTCGTTATGCCCAGTTATCGACAACATTTACAACCACTGTAGATCCAGATGAGCCGGCTCGTAACGAACCGTCTGTATGCTGTTCATGTATGTCTGTTTGTCGGTTGGTGTCAGTCAGTTGGTCGGTGTCAGTTGGTCAGTGTCTGTCGGTCTGTCAGTCGGTCGGTGTCGGTTGGTGTCGGTCAATGTTGGTCGATCAGTCGGTATCGGTCGATCAGTCGGTGTCAGTCGGTCGGTGTCGGTCGGTCGGTGTAAGTCGGTGTCAGTCGGTGTCAGTCGGTGTTGGTCGGCGTCAGTCGGTGTCGTGTGTGTCGGTCGGTCGGTCGGTCGGTGTCGGTCGGTGTCGGTCGGTGTCGGTCGGTGTCGGTTGGTGTCGGTCGGTTGGTGTCGGTCGGCTCGGTGTAGGTGTCGGTCGCGGTTTGGTCGGTCGGATCGGACGGTCGGTCGGTCGGTCGGTCGGACGGTCGATCGGTCGGTGTCGATCAGTGTCGATCGGTGTCAGTCAGTGTCGGTCGGTGTCAGTCGGTGTCGGTCGGTGTCGGTCAGTGTTGGTCGATCAGTCGGTATCGGTCGATCAGTCGGTGTCAGTCGGTCGGGTCGTCGGCGGTCGGTGTAAGTCGGTGTCAGTCGGTGTCAGTCGGTGTTGGTCGGTGTCAGTCGGTGTCGGTGTCGGATCGGTCGGTCAGTCTGTCGGTCGGGTCGGATCGGGTCGGTCGGTGTCGGTCGGTGTCGTTGGTGTCGGTCGGTGTCGGTCGGTCGGTCGGTCGGATCGGTCGGTGCCCTGCCCTGCCCTGCCCTGGCCCTGCCCTGCCCTGCCCTGCCCTGCCCTGCCCTGCCCCGCCCCACCCTGCCCCGCCCCGCCCCGCCGCCCCGCCCTGCCCTGCCTGCCCTGCCCTGCCCGCCCTGCCCTGCCCTGCCCTGCCCTGCCCTCTGCCCCGCCCACTCTGCCCCGCCTCTGCCCCGCCCTCTGCCCCGCCCGCCCGCCCCCGCCCCGCCCCGCCCCGCCCCGCCCCGCCCCGCCCTGCCCACCCTGCCCTGCCCTCCTCGTCCGGGCACATGTTTGGGATCTTAGGTGGTTGGAGGTGTCGCCTATGACAAACGAAAACAATGCAACATATTCCGTAACCGTAGCCTATTGTGTCTTAAGTGGTCATTCTTTTCTTTAAAAACGATGAATATACAACCTAATGGTGTGTCATGTATGAACGTCCGTCCGTCCATCAGTCTGATTGACTATCCGACTGTTGTTTGTTCTTTCTTTACAGAACATTACAAACGATGGCAGCTGCAGTTGCTATAATCCAGGCGCGCAATTTACCATGGGAACGAGTCTTTAGGACCGAACCAATCTCCTAGACTTCATGGATAACGAGGACCAAATATCGAAATGCAGGCTGTCTCGTGATTTTTTTTCTACAAGTATGCAACATTGCACATGCTGACATTATACGGTCAACCCTGAGATCACACAGTCTGTCAGTGTCATTGCAAGTGTTGACTGCATTGCGATTTTACGCAACTGGTAGTACCCTGGCGGTTACTGGAGAGATATACAACATTAGCAAATCAAGTGGTTCTAGAAAGTGGAGTATAACTTTTGCGGACAGTGTTAGCCTGTGTTTCGTTTCTGATAAGGAGATACCTGGTTTTCAGACTAGATGGAGAAACAGTCCTGACGCATTTAACAAAAATGTCAGACCCGTCAGCTGAACGCACGTGCGCATTAATCCAGTCCTATACTGGTAAACATGTTCAGGGGCAATCCTATATGTGTGACACTGACTCACACAGTGCATGCATTTCTACATGTAATCAACAAATTACCCGTGTCCAGTTCAAATAAATATAATATGTCATTCGGTAGTTGTATCAGATACATCCATATCTGACCGGGCATACCATTAATAATCGACAGTACATGTGTTCTGCTGACTCTGAAACGTGATTTCTGAGTTAATGAGGTAATCTAAGTAAAATTTAAAAAAATGGTCGAACTACAATTTTATTGGAATGTAAAAAATAAAAACATTGTTAATTGCTTATTTTGTTGCTGTTTCATGTCATATGCCAGTTTATATTACAGTATAAGGTTCACTAGTTGGCAATAAATATATCCACATGTATTCAATGGCGTCGGAATATTGAGATAAAATTTATATTCTACATGAGATTATTTTTAAAAATTAATAATATTCAACATTAGGCTTGCAAATCCGTTATTTTAGATGTCAAAACACATAAAGGGAAAGTAAAGTCATCATAAAAATATGAGCCCCGAGCGGGAATCGAACCCGCGCGGCACATACCAAAGCTGTAAACAATAACTAAGTTGTAACTTATGACGGACTTGTTATGACCGTCTTAAGATTGTGTTGTGAAACCAAATAAGCAATGACTTAAGTCGGTCATAACTTTTGTCATAAGTTATAACTTAAGTTCGAACTTATGAACAAACTAAGATTTGTTAGTGAAACGGGCCCCAGGTCATCAAAGTCGTAGGTCACCGCGTAGTTATCGGGGGACCCTGATAACTTAATGCACCCTGTAACATACATGTACGTACATTGGAACCTCTCTAAACCTGACACCCTGGCGCCCCCATTGCGTTTAATTTAGATGGATTTCACTATCATTTCTTTCATTGTCGTGTGTTTTCATGATTGAAAATGACACAAACTTTCATGGAGTGCTTAATTACAGTGGAACCTCTCTAAATCGGACCCGCTGTCTCTAAACCGGACACCCAGCGGGTCCGGTTTAGAGAGGTTTTATTTCATTGTAATTGTTAAATTGTTAAAAGTACATGCCCACTCAGTGGGCACAACATGTTCCTTATAGGAATTAAATAAGTGTATAATTGTGTCACTATTCCACCAGTTCTAAAAATATGAGTGGCCGCTACAGTAACACATGTATAATCATTTAGTAATATTTACTTTACTGATTGTGACGGGCGTTGGTATCATGATATTTTCATATGCAAATGAGGCATGGTAATTTTTTTTATTATTTATACTAATTAAATGCATCACCTGAACAAATAATATTTTCGACAGATTATAAAGTATGATAATTGCACATCAAAAAATAAATACAGAGTATAAATAGTAATGTCCGTTAACATTTTAAGGAAACACGGTTATCGCCCCTGAAAGTTACGTCTGACATAATATATCACCATAAAGTCCGTCCCTACGTCAGACCTGCGCTGCAAGACACGTTGTGTCCTGTCCCACAAGAGGAATAGCGTTGCAGCTCATTTACTAATGATATGAACATGTGTTTCTGTTTATTTTTTACAATTGAAGTAATATACTTCATCATAAATTAAAATAATCAGCTTGCATAAACAGTAACGCAGCTATCAATGACTTCCCCATCCGTGTATGTGGTACGTGGAGTGGGGACATACCCAGGTGGAGTAGACGGCGACACACTCACAGAAGTACGCAGTGACGTCGCTTTTAGTATTGTAACGTCACGTAAACACAACGTCGCTGTTGTTGACGTAACGTAATTTGTCAAATCTTATCGTCGTATGCATTGCTTTAGAATTGAATATCTCTACGAATTGTTCAGATACTGGTCTCAAATAAAGAGCATTATATTCAGAAGATATCTGTTTTTAATTTGGTAACACAATGTAAAGTGGACCAACAAATTCCCGAAGACAGGTTTTCTCGTGACGCGGTCCATATAATGAATAATATTGCCAATCAATACGTGGGGTAATGGTGAATGAATGTTTATTTTGCCAGAAAATGTCTCTGATGATGTCTAATATAAAAACATTTTGTGCCTCCTGAGTTGGCATGTAACTTTAACCTTCAGGTAGTTGCATGCGCTAACTTTGCAAAGCTCCCATACCGTCCATAGAATATGAATTATGCAAACAACTTTGGCACACAAATTACCCCCTCACCCCAGTAGTACGGGGCGCCAAGTGGGACATGGCTCAATTTTGTCAACAAAATTCATTTTTATACCTATAAACTTGACAAAAACAAAACAAAATTAAATATATACTGATTTTGTCAACAAAATTCACTTTTGTGTTACAAAACTCAATTCTGTGTCACAAAATTCACTTTTGTGCCACAAAATTCAATTCTGTGTCACAAAATTAAATTCTGCATACGTTTCGTATACGTATTTGCATACGTTTCGATTCTGTTGCCCAAATATGGCACACGCATGTAATAAGGACTACCATTGGTCAGAAACTGGACTGGAGAAATGGGTCACGGTCGCCGATCAGCGATCCAAAATGGCGTCTGAAGAAGTAAGTTTCAGAGAACGCTGGATGAAACACACATGTCACTGCTTTGTAGCTTAGTGTTGCACGGTATTCTTACTGTTTAAACGTATACACGAGGTGCTAGCAAGGTCCCACGATAAAATGGTCTCGTGTGGTGGTGCAGCGGAATAGTTGATGTGTGTGTGTACTCCACCATCTAGTCAAATGGACTAAGACCGATCTCAACCAATCAACGTAGAGATGACATAGACTATCAGTTACGCAAACTAATTTTTGTGGACAAAACTGACTTTTGTGGACAAAACTGAATTCTGTCCCACAAAACTGAATTTTGTTCACAAAACTCAATTCTGTCTTACAAAATTGAATCCTTTATAACAATGAAAGTACTGACTGGCGGGAGACAAGTAGCCACTTGTGAATTTGCATATTCAGAAATTCCTTGTTAGAAATATATTCGATGTTGATTATTGGATGTACAATCTGCAAATTTGGAGAACTTGATCAGTTACTGGTGTTTGTAAAATACAGCCTGCTCTAAATTAAGTGGATGTTTTTTTTCTGTCTCAAGTTGACGCCCACTCTGACAGAACGTGGTTGGTCTGTTCCAGCTCATTTTGCCGATGCAATTTGGACAAACAAACATAACGTTATTATATTGTTTGTTTCAACTGAAAGCGCCGATGGATAATTCGAAAAACTTTTTTTTTTTAGAAATTAATCTCGAAACCTGGCGAGATAGCTCGGAAATGATCTAATTAACAACAACAAATTATTATGTGAAAGTGGCCCAGTAAAACAAAAATTATGGAAGAAAATTTATTTATAGATCAAGTAGTATATAAGAGTCACAATGATACCATCACCCTCTGGAAGGCACCGGCTACTCGCGGCACCCCCACCGCATGGTGGTATCATTGGTGACTCTTATATACTACTACCGCGAGACCATATCTTTATAACATGAGAAGATACACCCTATTAGAGATAAAAATCCCTATGTTATACTCAGTATATATATACAACAATCTGTCATACTTTTATTACGAATAAAATAACAACTGACACCCTATTAAAGATAAGAAATCCATAAGTTATACTCAGTATATTACAGCAATCTGTCACAAATATAAACTGACACCCTATTAAAGACAAGTTATCCATAAGTTATACTAAGTATATTACAACAATCTGTCGTACATTTATTACAAATAAAATATAAACTGACACCCTATTAAAGATAGAAATCCATAAGTTATACTCAGTATATTACAGCAATCTGTCACAAATATAAACTGACACCCTATTAAAGACAAGTTATCCATAAGTTATACTAAGTTATACTAATTATATTACAACAATCTGTCATACATTTATTACAAATAAAATATAAACTTACACCCTATTGAAGATAAAAAATCTATTGGTTATACTCAGTATAATGCCTACCATAAAGCAAATGAGAGAGCAAGCTAAGAGTTGGGGAATTTCCCTAAGAGGTTTGAGACTCAAGAAAGATATAGCAGATAGGATAAGTGACGCGCGAGCCGTCGTCTACGAGGAGAGGCTGCGGCGTGCGGTATTTCGACGGACGACTGCCCGCCGACCCCGAAAAACGCTCCGAGAAATTGGAGAACGAGACGACGGCCAGTCTGCGCGCCACCGCTTACGCGCAGCGTGTAAAAGAAGATCACAGCGCACGTAGAAAACCCCTATACAAGGCGTACTACAATAAGATTTATCAAGGGTTGGTGGGGAGACCTCCCAAGAAGAGGAGAGATATCGCCAGAGCTTTGGTGGAGGAGGGTCCCAGGATTCTCGCCGAAGAAGCCGAAGTTAGGGAAACTGTTGATAGGGGTAGGAGGAAGATAGTATGGACTTTCGAGAGGGGGTAGACGGGGAGATCGCTAATCGCATAATGAATAAAATTCGCCCAGAGATGACCACGGCATGTTATCTGAGGTATTCGTGCTCTTATCGTATTAGAAACATCGAGACCGACGAAACGATGATCTATCACAAACAATCAAAGGGCAGTCCGTGGATAAACGAGATTTCCAAAGCGGAGAGTTGGATATCCGATAGAGAGAAAGGTCGAATGGACATCGACAAAGTTGATAGACCAAACACAAAATGGACCTTCGTTCGTTGGATATCGGTCGAGGTGAAGATGATCATCGACGCTCAACAACTTCTCATGGGAGCGGGAAAACTCCCAGACTGGTTAAGACAGAAAAAGGGAATGTATTCCGTCGACACGTACGACGACTACTTGTGTCTGTTTAGGTGCATAGCCATCCAACGTGGAGGGAGACCAGACCGCTGTTGTGAGAAGGCACGAGCTCTGGCTCGCGAAACCTCGGGGCATGATAACGGACCGGGTAGCCAGGGAATCCCCCTGGACGATATTAAGAAGGTCGAAGAGCATTTCAAGCTGGGTATTCGCGTTTACGAGCCCACCGCCGATGGAGTGTGGTACCTCACGAAGGTTCCTGCAAATTACGACGTGGTTGGGGGGAAGACAATGACGATAGGAATGTTTGGAGGTCACTCTTTCCTCATAACGAACCTCCGCAAGATGACGAACGAGTACGGGTGCACCGGATGTCAACAACGGTTCACAAAGTCGTGTAACATGCACAGGCACGCGACCACCTGCATGGGTGGGAAGACCGTGGTGACATGTCCAGGTAAGAGGGTAGAGATACCGCAGTCGGCCTACGAGAAGGCGTTCTATCCCAAGGGGTCAGCGAGTGTGAGGTCGATTCAATGGTTGAGCAGAGAAGAGGAGAGGGTGGGAAAGCACATACATCACGCCGACTCTCTGGATGATACTATGAGTGGTGAGAGGTGGTGAGAGGTGGGTGGCCGGAGCTCCGGTCGACGGTTACTGTCACGAGACCGAGACCGTGTTTCAGTTTCACGGATGCTACTGGCACGGGTGTCCGAGGCATTGCATGAGAGGTAACGCGAGATCGCTGTACAAGAGGACGAACATTCAAGACGCCAAGATAAGGAAGGCGGGTTACGAGCTGGTGGTGATGTGGGAGTGCGAGTGGTTGAATGAGGTGAATACCTACTATCCACAATCGCCACGCAAGGAGGAGACGACTCTGTACCCTCACCAGATAGTCTACGACTTCGAGGAGTATCTCCACAAGTCAAAAACCAGGCGACCCACCAAAGACCTGACCTTCGAGGTCGAGCACGTTCCTATATCGGTGTCGTTGGGGGATACGATGCATGAAGGGATCACACACATATGCGAACGAGATCCCGACACGCTAGTCGAGAAGTTCGTGACCGAGCTGCAGATGAGAGGCAAGGCAATCAGGGAGGGGGTTAGGAAGAAGTATCTGCCGGCCGACATAGATATGTTATCGAAGTCTCAGCAAGCAAAGATTATCTCTTGGATTGACCAAGTCCCGGTGGTGGGGTTCAACTGTAGCAGGTACGACCTGAACCTACATCAAGCAGTACTTTGTAGAGAAGTTGGCGGCCACCGTGAATAAGGTGATGGTCGGAAAGAGAGCCAGCACGACGATGTTTCTGTTTACCCCGGAGTTTAGATTTTGACATCATCCAGTATCTGGGACGGTACACGTACGACCGGTGGGTTAAGGCGTACGACTGTAAGTATTAAAAACGGGAATAAAGTCTCATTTTCCGTACGAGTGGTTCGATAGCGCGGACAAGCTCGACCATCCGGGGCTGCCAGACTATCCCGAGTGGTACTCGAAGTTGAAGGGTGAGTTCCTACTGTCGTTGTCCGAGTGGAAAGAGTGTAAGAAGGTATTCCGAGAAAATGGGATGAAGACGTTCAAGGAATGGTTGCAACACTACAACGACTTGGATGTAGGACCGTTCCTGGAGGCTCTGACTAAAATGACTGAGTTCTACAGGGGAAGAGGAGTGGACATACTCAAGGATGCTGTGTCTCTGCCCGGTGTATCCCTTCAGTACCTACTCCGCGGGTCGATCGATGGGAAGGCGGACACGCCCGAGCTGTGGTCGCCGAAGTCTGAAACTTACGAGATGATGAAGCAGGGATTGGTCGGTGGTCCGTCCATAGTATTCTCCAGATACGCCGAGGCTGGAAGGTCAACGATCAGGGGTCAGGTGGGGAGTCGGGAGGAGAAGATGTGCAAGGCGGTGCTGGGGTACGATGGCAATGCTCTGTACCTATCTACTCTGTCGAAGGACATGCCGTGTGGTGAGGAGCAGATATGGACGTGTGACGACCCGGAAAGACAGTCGTATATAGACTGTTTCGTGAGGAAGGTCAGGAGTGAAAAGTGGTTCGGATTTGCGGAGTTGGATATAGAGGTCCCAGAAACGTTGAGAGACAAGTTCTCGGAAATGTCACCGCTGTTCGTTAATCGAGAAGTCGATGAGAACGAGGTTCCACAGCACATGAAGGACTACCTGGCCGGGACCGGGAGGAAAAGAGTCGAAGGACAGAGAAAGCTCGTGGGGGCAATGTCCGCCAAGAAGATGATCATATACTCCCCACTGCTAACGTGGTATCTGGAGCACGGTCTGATCGTCAAGGCGGTGCTGATTGACTACACGCCCGGCAAACCGTTTCAATGGTTCGTTAAAGAGGTCACCGCTGCCAGACGGACGGGGGACGTCGACAAGAGCAAGGCGGTGTTGGCGGAGATATTCAAACTGGTTGGCAACGCGTGTTGTGGCAAGCTGATAGAGGCACAAGAGAGACACCTGAACACCACATATACGAAGGATGAGAAGACTGTCGACCGGGCACTGAGGTAGGCGTGGTTCAAAGACCTGGAGGAGATTGGGGAGGCTTACGAGATATCGAGCAGGAAGACTCGAGTGGTGATCAACAGACCGTTTCAGTGTGGCATAGCGGTCTACCAGTTGGCCAAGCTCCGGATGCTGGAGTTCTACTACGATTTCTTGGACAAGTACGTGGATCGCGGAGATTTCGAACTGATACAGATGGACACTGACAGCATGTACTTCGCGCTGTCGGAGAAGACGCTGGCGGCGGTGGTGAGAAAGAATATGAAGAGAAAGTTTAATAAGAAGACCGAGTGGTTGGCGTGGGACGTGTGGAGCAACAGAACTCCGGGACTGTTCAAGCTGGAATTCGAAGGGGATAGAGCCATCGCTCTGTGTAGCAAGTGTTACTACGTGAGTGGTGATGGAAAATCTAAGCACTCGGCCAAGGGGATGTCGAAGAGATCTAACGATCTGACTTGGGGAAGGTATAAGAGTGCTCTCGAAGGGGGTAGGGATATGGCGGGAGAACAGGGGATTCCGAATGATTAACGGGGTGATGAAGACGTA
This sequence comes from Conchocele bisecta, assembly GCA_029237695.1. NCBI lineage: Eukaryota > Metazoa > Mollusca > Bivalvia > Lucinida > Thyasiridae > Conchocele > Conchocele bisecta. Next base: position 54,616,538 of record CM055269.1, read on the forward strand.
CAAGCAGGAAAAGCTGGGGTTGTCGGCGTACTACGACAAGAGGAGAGTGATGGAAGACGGTCTACACACTGAGCCTATAGGATAGGTAAAAAAAAAAAAAAAAGAACTCTGAAAAAAGGAGAGAAGACTAAAGACGATCCGGGGGTAGCTGGGTGTCAGAAGGCACCATAAGAAGTTCTTCGCGAACAAACCCTCGAGATGGCCCATCATCAAAATAGTAGAGCACGGGCTCATCAGGTTTGGTAATAGATCGATCTAGATGATATACATTGAGAGACCACACGGGATCAGTGGCGCGGCGGCTGCCACCTTCGAGCTCTCCCGGTTGATAGAGGTACCGGACGTCAATATCCGATGGAAGCCGTTGCTCCTCTAAACCAACGGGTCGCCCGCGCGAGACGGCAGAGGGCTTGCTCGTCACCCTTTTAAACTTGATAGCATCTACAGGCTTCTTACCTATCAATCTGGTCACCTCTCCGTTCAGTGCGGAGATCACGGCGGGCAGTCTGGCCACCCACTCGGTCGATCGCGAATGAGGGTCTACAAGTTCTTTAGCGTATTGGTGTCCGAACAGTCTCTAAGCCAGGGTTCGATTGAAGCGCTCCACGATCCCCTGGTCCCGGTGGATGTTGACGCGGCCGCGTCTGACAGAAACGTCGTGCTTAGACAATAGATGAGAGACCGCGCCCATGAACTCGCGGCCGGGATCGACCTGGAGAAGATTCGGCCATTTGAGAGGACTCCTCTTATATATTCGGGAGAGAGCCTCGGCCACCTCCTTAGACTCTTTAGTGGCCAACGGCTCAGCCCCCTTATAACGACTCGCTACGTCAACGATTGTCAGTGCGTACTTGTACGTCTTACGACCGACGCGATCGTGAGGGAGAAACAGGAGATCCGCTTGGTGAACTTGGTTCGGCACCGGCACGTCGAATTTCGGGCGCTGAATATTGTGAGGCGCGGGTAAATAGATCTACCAGATGGCCTGCTTCTTGAGCCATTCCTTGACAGCGTTTTCTGAAACCTTGGTCGCCGCCGCGAGGTTCTTGATGGCCGCGAGTCCCTTCCAGTACCCGTGGGGGCTATAGTACGTGTTCGCTAGCTTGCACGTTAGGCGAACCGATAGTTTGGTATTAAGTTTGCGCGTGTTCATCGTATGCGATGTATTCTAATATATCGGACAATCTCCAACATGCCCTCGCCAGATCGTCCGGTAACTGCGTCGATAATAATAAACCTTTGTTGGAAGTACAATCGCGATTGGGGGTTAAGTTCTGAAGGAACTTCGGAAAATCCAATCCCCCAAGATTGGTGGAGGAATATAACATCCGCTTTGCGAAAAGTGTGGCCGCTTTTTCGTCCTCGCGCCACGTCTCGAGAGAATCTCGGGCCAGACGAATCATACCCCCTGCACCAGCTATGCGGTGTTTAAGGGCAGTGTAGCCTACATCAATCATAGCAAAATAAAGTTCGTCAACTGACATCGTTCTATATATATATATATTTATAAAAAAAATTATTTAAAATAATTAATTTAAAATCTCGATTGTATATAGTAGCCGACGATACCCACCACACCCATTCCCACGACGATGAACGCGATCTCGCGGTCTTTTTGGGGCTCTCACGGTACATAGAAATCTGAAAGTTGGGGTTCGCGATCCAGCGGCGCGAGACTTTTCTGTGGATATGCCAGCGCGTACTCGCGGTTGGCTTCTTCAACGTTCTGAAAAGTTTGTGCGGCGTGATTTTCGCGGCGAAGCTCTTCGTTGACCCAGTCCAGATGGGCGGTTCGTTTTTTCGACCATGCTTCCTTTGCGCTATTGAGTTGTTCTACAGCTAAATCGTGACGCTTGCGCTCCTCATCCACGTTCGAGCTTCTCATTTTAGAGAATATAAAGTTGCTACCGCTGAACGCCAATGCGTTTACAAGCGCACCACCTACTATTACTGCGATTGAAGCCATTTATTTCCATATATTAACGGGTAGAATTCCAGCTTTAACTAGATAATCTCGGGTCCAAACTGCGGCCGCTACATCTAAGGTCGCGATCCCTATGTCTCTCACCGTAAAGTCCAATTTGGGAGCGGACCCTCCTAGGGCCATCTTTGATAGTCGAGCATACCCGATACTGAAACCCGATATCACCACGGCGTGATAAAGCGCATTCACTAACATTTTACCATCTTGTTCAGCCATTGTTGATAATTATAATTATTGCATATAAAAGGGGTCGCGATCAATGTTTAAATGGGGCGTATCCAATCGCGATTGGTGTTTCGTAACTTTCTTCGGAACACTGGCTGGTTCTTTTTTCGATAAGGATTGGTGTAATAGGGGGTATTTCCACACGCACAGGGCACCAACAACTGCCTGACCACCACCAACAACCCAACTCCAATTCGTGAATTGGGGTTCAATCGGATTCGCCCAACCTCGATTGGGTGTTGAGTGTGCTTCCAATTCGTGAATTGGGGGTGTTGTTGTACTCAACACTGATGAACCCGATTGCTCTGTCTTCAGATGTTTTGCTGTCTCCGTCCCCGATTGCAACGACTGTTTAGCCTCTCTAAGCTCGGTGAGTATTTTATCTTGTTTAACTTTTCGGGTGGCAGCCGCCGCCCTCCCAGCTGCCTGCCTTTTTGGGTTTTTATGTCGTGCAACCCCCAACTCCAATCGCGATTGGGTTGGAGGATCAATCGGAGTTGGAAGTGCTGCAATCGGGTTCGATTGGGTTTGAGCAATCCCCAACGCTGTTGGAGATTGCTGTTCCGTCACTCTCGCAGGTGTGTCTTGTGTCATCATTTATGATATTAATATTAGGGCTTATAGTTCGTGGACATATATGTCCAAATTGACAGTGTTTACCCGTGGTCAACGCGGTTGTCAGCGGAGCTAAGTACATTCCAAACTTAGTGTGACCTATAAAATGGTCAGTCTCTAGATCGTCAATCAATCCCGCGGTGTTTGGTATAGGGAGAAGTATACTAACGGCGGTTGCGTACAAATGAATAGCCGCCGATCCAAGAGTTTTTGTCATCTCCGCACCTAACCTAGATTCATATCGCGCATACATTTTATCGATCTCCGCATCTGACATCTTATCCACCTGAAAAACTGAGAGACGCCTACCGAGATAATGTCCGATTTTCCCCCAGCAACCAGCGCAGCTAGCCGCTCTCGTCGCGCCGCATTATCATTTTCATTCGGAGTCGTTGCACTCAACCCAATACCAACCGCCGTTGGAGTTGGAGTTGATCCCGATTGCTCTGTCGGAGTTGATGTTTCATTATCTTTCAGGATGTTGGCAGTCGGAGTTGAGGTTTCTTCTATTAGCTGATCGAGAAGTTCGTCGCAGTTCATTATTGCTAATTTTCTTAAAATTAATTTAACTATTCTAACAAGTCTCATCACTTTAACATATTTCCAAGCGCACCACCCGATACTTATGATCACCATTATGCTCGCAACAAAGCTCGCAGCGGAGCACCAAATTGTTAACATTGTTAACCATTGTTCAGCATTTGTTCAACATTTGTTAAGCATTTGTTCAGCATTGTTCAGCATTTGTTCAGCATTGTTCAGCAATTGATAAGTATTGTTAAGCATTTACTCGGCAATTACTAACGAGCGTTAAGTAATTGCTAATTAATTATAAAATTAATTGATAACTTCGTAAGCAGTTGGTTGATCAGTCTTTAGCAAAAGCTTGGCGTGCTTAGTTTCCGAAAGCATCTGTCGAACCTCCAGGCGCTCCAAGACAGTCATCGAATGAGTCTCGGACCTTGCAGTGAAAGAGGGCGACCCATTTCGTTTGCTCGCGCAGATCCTTGAGGACGGCGTTGTACTTTTGAGTGGAGATCCATACGCTTTGCCTAGCATGGCGGTCAGAAAATGCGAGCTCGGATAGCATGTCCTTCTTTTTGGTCATCGCCGCCTTGGCCGAGCAATCGTCAATCACGTATAGGGTGGGCTCACCCTGGAAACGTTGGTATAAACCACGCAACCAATCGTGAAGCCTATCACCGGGATCAATAACGTATACCTCAGGGTCGGTCCATATCCACGGGCGCCGCTGATAAGTATCGTTGTGCCGCACAGTGGGACACAGGATGACAATGTGACGAAAGGCATCGCGGTAGGAGCCCTCGAGCAAGTCTAGGATGAAAACCGTTTTTCCACATCCTGTCTGCCCACATATTATGGCAGAGTGGGCATCTCCAATCGTGAATTGGTATTGATTGCTAATTTTTTTAATTTTTTCAAAATTATTAATTAATAAATCGTTAGATGATTTTTTTATTAAATCAGTGGATCGCGATTGGATACGCCCCATTTAAAAATTGATCGCGACCCCTTTTATATGAAATAATTATAATTATCAACAATGGCTGAACAAGATGGTAAAATGTTAGTGAATGCGCTTTATCACGCCGTGGTGATATCGGGTTTCAGTATCGGGTATGCTCGACTATCAAAGATGGCCCTTGGAGGGTCCGCTCCCAAATTGGACTTTACTGTGAGAGACATAGGGATCGCGACCTTAGATATAGCGGCCGCAGTTTGGACCCGAGATTATCTAGTTAAAGCTGGAATTCTACCCGTTAATATATGGAAATAAATGGCTTCAATCGCAGTAATAGTAGGTGGTGCGCTTGTAAACGCATTGGCGTTCAGCGGTAGCAACTTTATATTCTCTAAAATGAGAAGCTCGAACGTGGATGAGGAGCGCAAGCGTCACGATTTAGCTGTAGAACAACTCAATAGCGCAAAGGAAGCATGGTCGATAAAACGAACCGCCCATCTGGACTGGGTCAACGAAGAGCTTCGCCGCGAAAATCACGCCGCACAAACTTTTCAGAACGTTGAAGAAGCCAACCGCGAGTACGCGCTGGCATATCCGCAGAAAAGTCTCGCGCCACTGGATTGCGAACCCCAACTTTCAGATTTCTATGTACCGTGAGAGCCCCAAAAAGACCGCGAGATCGCGTTCATCGTCGTGGGAATGGGTGTGGTGGGTATCGTCGGCTACTATATCCAATCGAGATTTTAAATTAATTATTTTAAATAATTGTTTTTATAAATATATATATATATATAGAACGATGTCAGTTGACGAACTTTATTTTGCTATGATTGATGTAGGCTACACTGCCCTTAAACACCGCATAGCTGGCGCAGGGGGTATGATTCGTCTGGCCCGAGATTCTCTCAAGACGTGGCGCGAGGACGAAAAAGCAGCCACACTTTTCGCAAAGCGGATGTTATATTCCTCCACCAATCCTGGGGGATTGGATTTTCCCAAGTTCCTTCAGAACTTAACCCCCAATCGCGATTGTACTTCCAACAAAGGTTTATTATTATCGACGCAGTTACCGGACGATCTGGCGAGGGCATGTTGGAGATTGTCCGATATATAAGAATACATCGCATACGATGAACACGCGCAAACTTAATACCAAACTATCGGTTCGCCTAACGTGCAAGCTAGCGAACACGTACTATAGCCCCCGCGTGTACTGGAAGGGACTCGCGGCCATCAAGAACCTCGCGGTGGCGACCAAGGTTTCAGAAAACGCTGTTAAGGAATGGCTCAAGAAGCAGGCCATCTGGCAGATCTATTTACCCGCGCCTCACAATATTCCGCGCCCGAAATTCGACGTGCCGGTGCCGAACCAAGTTCACCAAGCGGATCTCCTGTTTCTCCCTCACGATCACGTCGGTCGCAAGACGTACAAGTACGCACTGACAATCGTTGACGTAGTGAGTCGTTATAAGGGGGCTGAGCCGTTGGCCACTAAAGAGTCTAAGGAGGTGGCCGAGGCTCTCTCCCGAATATATAAGAGGAGTCCTCTCAAATGGCCGAATCTTCTCCAGGTCGATCCCGGCCGCGAGTTCATGGGCGCGGTCTCTCATCTATTAGGCCGACCGCCACGAGGGCTACGACGAGCCCTAATTTCTCCTCCTCGTGGGTTGTGACACTATTTTCCCCTGTTCCAATCCAATCGCGATTGGGGGAACTTGCTGGTCCTATTGCAGAGGGTGAAACAGGAGCGGAACTCGGTGGAACACTGGGTTCAAATGAACTTGATGGGGGGCCCAATTCGTGAATTTGGGTTGGTGGGGTGGGTGCTTGCGGTTTTATGAAATCGGTTCCACTGTTGGGGGTGCGCTTGATGATATCCACGTTCACGTTCCCGTTGTGGCCGATTTTTTGATTGACGGTGGCGATTACTGATTATTGTAACCGTCAACCGGGTCGTCTCGTAGTATCATATTGCTCGGTGCCATATAAATACCTATTCCAAATACGTAGTCTACTGGGGTGCTGGCATTCTGCAAAACGTCTTGATACTGCTTGATCGCCTTCTCCAGGTCCACCTTAGCTGAGATGGCGTCCTCTACAAGTGCCAAGAATTGTCTTTGCGCGTCAAACGCCGTTCCCGTGCCTTGTATAGAACTGCGAGTTTGCTTCTGTGCGCCGAGGATGGCCCAGACGTATGTCCGAATGGAGTCGTTGAGGCGAGTAACACCAGCCTGCGTGAACCCCATACCCTTATCTAACATAAATGTACCCCACGCGTCCTGGACCTCAGCAGCCTGTTGTATGTAATCTATGTGAGCTCGTTTCGGAGGTAACCAATTGCAGGATGAGACGCCGCAGTGCCGACCTCCAGATACTTCCGGCCCGAAGGTCATCGTCGCGGGATCAAAATTCCCGGCGTTCCGACTGACGATGTGGTCACCAGAGTGATCGTGTCTAAAATCAGTCTGCGTCCAATTCCCGGACTGGCCCCGAATGAGAACGTCCCCGAGGCCAGTGCTGTTAGGAAATACTTTCTGTCTCCAGTCCGCATCTTTTGAAACGTTAAATTCGTTACACAGTCTTTCGAACGCCCTACGATCGTATGTGTTGGAAATGGGATTCCATGCGTCATCTTGAGGTAGTGGAATACCTAGTTCTTTGATAATCCTCCTAATGGTGTAATACTCGTGAAAGTTGTAGACACTTCGGAGCATGACAATCTCGAAGGCTACCGGACTCGCGACCTTTACCGTCGAACCCACCAACCAGGTAACGATCACCCCGGATTTGGCTGTGCGGCTCGGTTTTACAAAAACATACTCCGACAATAAGGGATGGTTTAACCCGGGCGAGCACGTCGGTGACATCCCAGTAAACTTCGTCTTCACGAAAACTCTCAGGGTGCAACTGGATCAATTGAACACATCGTACAACACGTTAGACGGAGCTCCCAGTACATTACTAAAAACTGTGCACGCCAGCGACTGTTTCTATGGTGAGATCCTGACCTTAGACTTCCCAACCCCCGAGATGAAAGTTTTGGAATCGGGACACATCCACGAGTTGAAGATTTATATTCTAGATGATAAAGCGCGAGAGTTGAATAACTATTACCCGATTTCGAGCGTTCTCGAAATAACCGATTAAACATAATATATATACATATTAATCATGAGCATATACGGTCCAGGTAGTTCCAACTTAGAACGGGACGTTCCCGTCGCGGCCGCAGCATACGATGAAGCCGCAATGAGGGCGTATCACAGTCCCACACAGTTTTAACTAGGGCGGTTGCACAAATGGGAAAATTGCAAGCTAGCAAACACGTCATAACAGTTTGTGCCGAGGAGCGGGGTTCACTAAACGAGGGGGCCTACGAATATTCATTCGGTGCCAACGCGAGCAACAGATACGGGGGATACACCATGGCAGTGTCTGTGACGATTTTTCGAATGGCAGTCTGCTCGGTCAACTTTCGCGGACACGCCACTGCTGAAGTCCGAGTGAATGTCGTCCTGAATGGTGTAGAACAGAATATTGGCATCACCAAGCACGCGGGGCAGAGGTCAGGGTTTACTATATTCGATGATGACACTACAATTAAAGTTTCGGCAGGTAGTGTTATTAACTTTGTTACAAAAATTGCTGACCAATCAGCTTCCTCCACTATTGTTACACTGTTAATACAACTTGATTTATGATGAATGATGAGAAACTATATCCACACTTACCTTCGGGTACGACCGACCCTGCATCCTTTAGGATGACCAGGATCGTCGAGATACAACATATTCTACAACACGAGGGAGAGATGCGGACGGGTTATGCGAAGAAATATAGGCGGTCGGTCAATATATTAGAGGGGGTGAGCACCACGTAAGCCTCAGCATCCGTTATAAGCGGGGTGGGGAGTGTGTCTTTATTGTCAACAATCGTCGCCGCTCCGGTCGCGGTGGCCTTGAGTGCGACAGCGGCGGGGGCGGGACTGCTTTGTATGACGGTCAGACTCGTGGGTCGAAAACTAGAGGCCAATAGTCGAAAACACGATCGAATAGCGGTTCTCGCGAGATCTAAGAAAAACAGTATCGACGTTATCGTGTCGAAAGCGATAGCCGACAACGATATATCAGATAGCGAGTTCAAGATGGTCGTCGAGGAGATGTCAAGGTTTCAGGAGTTAAAGGGTACGATCCGGTCCAAGGCTCGACCACAAATTCTCGCGGACGAAGACGTAAAAAAACTCGTTATGGAGGGGAGGGCCGACGAGAGAAAAAATCTCCTCGCCCGTCTCGGGACGTGATATGCTTATTCGCGTGTCTACAGCGACATCAGGATATTCCTCCACCTTACAGCCAAGCTGTTCCGACGGCCCCTCCATACGGAACATAAAGCTTTTTTTCGGGCCACGTTACGACACCCACTGACCACCATACATTTCTATAATCGCGTATCGACACCCACTTACCACCATACATTTCTATAACCGTATCGATATACTTTGTGGTTTTCTTATATTAATTAACTTTATAATTTTCTTAAAATTAATTAATAATAATTTTTACAAAATTAATTATAAAATTAATAAAATAACGAACCATCCCGGAAATTCGTGAACCTCTCTAAGTGTTTATAAATAATTATAATTTGCACACCATTTTTATGTTGTATAGGAAACTGATAACTACATATACGTTTGTTAACCTTTCAACAATTGGTCTAATCTCGTGTGTGCCATGTTGTTGATCCGGTATGACGTCCGTCTCGTCTGTTTAATGGTAGCAGTCTCTAAATATGTGTGAATTTGGTGATGTAATTGCGTAGCTCAAAGGTGCCGGCCTAAAAGATTTCTGCCTAAGAGCTTTACAATTTCGGAAACCAAATTCACACATAGGCTCGCCTTACTTCGCTGGTTTCTCTTAATAGAGGAATTGGCAATGGGGTTCAAGGCGACCTGTAAAACTAGACTGTGAGCCAACAGATGTGTGGGCTTAAGAAAGGTCCCAACACCCCAGTGGCTGGGTGCCGGCTAAGAAATCTACCCAGTCGCTGGAGGCTTTTGCTATTTTTTTAATTTTTACAAATTATTAATAATTTTTCAATATCGTAGAAATAAATTAGCTATATTGGAGGAGAAAAATGGGGTGTTGGAATATAAACTATCACGCGCGGACGTATAGAATTCTACAAAATCCAATTGAATATACATTTTTTTTTTTTTTTTTCTGAAAATAAATAATTAATTCGGCAGATATTTTTTCCGGCGCATTATCGGGTGGCTATTTCGTTGGGTAGCCGAAACCATTACATATTTGCCACGGATTTTAAAACTTTTCTATTTCTGGCGTTATCATATTTTCTGTATATAACCTATGAGATTTATCTGTTCAATTGGACCTCTTTTCAACTTATGTATTTATGACACCAATTGTCACGATTTGCTGTCGGGTGACAATTTCCTCGTTAACCAATTTTGGAGTTTTTCGGGGGTGGTGGGGGTAGTATATAGGGTGGTGGTATCATTTTGACTCCCTATATACTACTTATTGGATTTACATTTATTGAGCATACATGCAGCCTATGCTCAATAAATGTAAATAAATCGATTGAAATATTCAGACGATCTTAAATTTGCACTTACGAAAATTTTAGTCGTACGAAGTTTATTGAAACGGACCCTTGGGGCATAAACATAATTATGATATGTACATTGTGCAAACAAAAACCAGTCCTTTGGCATTCCTTTATCGGATGCCATTTTGACATTTACAAACTTCTAATTTAATTTTAATAGAATACTGTCATTGTCATGTTATAATACAATATGTACTATTGAACGTTGCTGTTTGGTGTAATATGTTGTTACAGCCATCTTCGTGTCGTCAATATAGTGAATGGATGTTAATGTCCATTTAAAGTTTGTAAATATATTTCAACGACATATCGTACAAAATAACATTACATGCAATAAATCGGAAAGCTTGCACCTTTCAAGTTAATCACCTGCAAACTGCACGGCGTTACACGGCCGGGATTCATTCTGTTTCCGCGCCCCTTCACACTGCCCGTTCTCTGCACACGGCCTTGTTCTATCCCGTGATTGCACACGGCCGCCGTTCTCAGCGGTACAATTCCGTGCAACTGCTCCACGCACCCCAAGCATGCCAGCGGTTTGATTCTGTGAAGAAAAAAACGCAATGTTCTATGTAATAATAAAACCCCATGTATATCGTTATTTCTACTCGTTAGATGTGTAACACTTTCGAGTGGATGTGTGCAAGAAAAAAAAAGTTTTGATTTTTTTTACAGCGCTACAATCTCTGTGCCATTGTATACAAGTCTAGTATAGCATTGCCCTATACTTAACCCTTTCTCCCCTAAGTAACTGGAATCGATTTTGATACATGTATGTTCATTTTGCAACCAATCCAAATTTCACAAAATGATTTTCAGGCTAGTCCATGGATAAAAAGGGGGTGTTTTTATTATTAAAAATATGAAAACTACTTGCAAAAGGTGCAGATCCTGATGTGACGGCTCATTACGATCTATCTATAATGTTGTCTTTATGTTCGGTTTAGAGAGGTTCTACCGTATTGACATGTTTGTCGTATGACGTTTAGTGAGACGGGTCCCTGTGTATCAGTCTACACCTACCAATGCCGCGTCTGGTCAGGTTCAATTCAGTCACCATCTCCCCCGATCTCCGCCGCTCCTCAACCAGCTGGCTACTCACGGAGTGTTAAACGCTGCATGTTGTCTCTAGCTGTTTTCTTTTCTTCACCCAATGTCTTGTGAACACATGTGACAAGTGCGTCGAAATCACTAGCTGTATCAATGTTTGTTGGCACCTCTGTTTTATCATGATTATTGGATTTTTCTGTTTGTGGAATCCCGCCGGTCTTGCTCAGTAGTTGAGTCAATTGCTCCTCTATTCGCTGTAACGTCTCCTTAATCGCGTCATTGTCCGCACTGTACACACCAACCTCAAACTGTATGTTGTTTATTTTATTGTTCAGAACGTGGAACACTTTCCTAGTGCATAAGTCACATGAATGCTTTTGGACCAAGAAAATTAAACTGAAGCAGATACAATTTCCTAACCACTTGCCCGACACAGCCATTTTCAGCAATAATAATATTTTATGATATGCCAAGCACGTTAAAACTCCGTGTGGTATTTGACTACTTGTATGCCAGGTGTATTTCTGTTTTGAAATTACAATGTAGGTTCGTTCGTCGTCTCAACACAAACAGTTTCTTGGAAGTAAGTATGAACAAAACAACATCATAATTAAGTACTAACGTTTATTCAAGAGCATACGTACGGGTCGTTAAATATTGCTACTGCTAAAGTGTACATTAACCCTTTTCTAGAAAGCAGGAGGTCGTTTCACTAAACTTTGTACAATTAAAATGTTCGTAAGTGTAAAATTATGATAGTCTGTGAACTTCACATTAACAATATTTTCTTGTAAACAATTATTGGATTAACATTTATTGAGCATAGCCTATGCTCAATAAATGTAAATCCATCAATTGAAATTTTCACATGATCCTAAATTTGCACTTACGAACATTTTAGTCGTACGAAGTTTAGTGAAACAGGCCCCTGGACACGAAGAAAATGGTTGTCTGCTGTTACTTTATAGTTTGTCTTAAAAGTGCTGTCAAACCAGGTTTTGTTATGAGAATATGGAAACTATAAAATAAACAGCGGACGACAAACTTTAATTCAGCAGTGTAAGGATTATAAGTTCTATCGCTATTTATTACTCAAACGACAATTTCACTGATGACCGGAATGTGGTGCGCATGTTATGCTGGTCGAATAACACACATTTTGTCTGACGATGTCCAGTTTGAGAAAACCCTAATCTGGAGGATCACTAACAAAACCATGACGGCGGTTTCAAATGGTTTGACAAAATCTGTCGACAAAACGTGTTGTTATAGGCCAAAAGAAATTTTACAGTATATAAATGGGTCGATATTTCGTGAACAAGTATGTTTAAAAACCTGATGTAAGATGTGTTTAATGCTGCATCTAATCTGCAACTACCGCACCAAAACATTAGATGAATGTGTTTAAAGAGATTGTATAAACAATGAAAAGACAACAACACTATTCATTTAAAAAACTGCAGTAAAGAGAACACGATTTGGAAACTTGCCTAGTCAATATTGATTATACAGAGCATAAAATGGATGGCCTACAGTGATCACAATGATGAATTGACCGTATTCAGTACCTAGTGTGCCCACCTTAGTGATCACTGTAGACGATCCGCTTTATGCTCGGGATATCCATATTGACTAGGAAACTGTGTTCTCTTTACTGCAGTTTTTGATATGAAGGGTGTTATTGTCTTTTCATTGTTTACACAATCTCTTTAAACACATGCATATAATGTTTTGGTGCAGTAGTTGCAGATTAAAATCCGCATTAAAACCTGATTTTACATGAGGTTTTTAAACATACTTGTTCACGAAATATCGAACCATTTGTATAGTGTAAAGTTTATTTTGGACTTAAGTACATTGTGTATATGTTATCTCCCTTGAGATAGCATATTAGGTCACGCACATTTCTATGGGGGTAGCTATATGGTCGTCCTACGCCTAAACAGCGAGTACGATCAAGAACATAGTTCCCTGTACTGTGCCAACTTATCCTATGGCGTTTCGGTATGTCTTGCTTTGTATCTAAAACTCTTCACAGTTTTGGGCTCAGTTTATCAGTTAAATTCGGGAAAATACGAACCAAGACGTTCCGTGCGTATGAATACAACAGCTAATATGAAATAGGCACTACATAGTATTGCAGAGCTACTTCCCACTACCATGGTGTTTCAGCTTCTCTATTATAATTAAATAGTGTCATTGGCGCACTTCTCTTATTTGAATCAGTGATACAATTTAGATTTCCGTTTCATATATAGTACATTAATAGCATATGGAGTTTCAGACAGTAATTTAATCTAGAGAAAACGTATGGATGGGAATGGGTTTGGGAATGGGTTATGCAACTTTCAGTCTCTTGTTCCGCAAGTGATCAGTTTGTGTGGAGATAACATATTTCAGTACTTTCAGTACTTTGATTTTATTTTATACATTTACCTCGCTGTGCCTTGAGACATGGGGTGTATGGGTTTTGCGACCAGTTTAGCTCCTGATCAAATACATAGCACACTCCTGTAACATGATAACGATATTAATAATGAGACAAGCCATGTGATTTTATCTAATATCTCATGAAAAAGATCACATGACGTGTCCCATATATGTTGCTTGTTAAAAGCATGGCGGGTGTTCATTGGTGCAATGGTGAAAATCAAAGCGGGATCAATAATTTTATTTCATATATTGACCTTGCTGGTGTATGTGGATGTGACTGGAGAAATGGGGCTCGTGAATTTTGCGACCAGTGGTGTAAACCCAAATCAGCCTGGTATATGCTACGAGTCTGTATTGTTTGTCATTCAGTAGGTGAAACAACGACTAAGTTTGTAACAAACAGCATATATAGCAGAGCTCCAGATAAGCTGCGTATTGGCGTATTTTACGCACTTATTTCCGCAGAAGACGCATTGATTAATATCAAATGTGGAAGTTCAAAATACCCACAGTAATGTGAAAATACGCATTGATTTTCAAATTGAGTAGTGAAAATAAGGTTGAAACATTTTCTTAGTTGAGCGTACCTTCGGACATCTGCGTAATTTCATGAAATACGTTTACAAACTTTACACTGAATATTTCCACAAATGGCGTCAACAGTTGACACACATTTCAGGCTACATGCATATGTAGGTATTACATTCCGTATGTCGACTTTTGACTTTATTTATGAAAACTATTGTAAATCTTGTAAATAGCGGGGGAGGAACCTGTCAGAATCGTGCACTTCGTGACACCTTTTTCAAATTTGGCATGGTGTTAGGGCAGGCCATGAGGTTTTCAAAAACCACCGGCTACAAGTTGGCGCACACCTTTGGTGACCTGTAGCTGCGAAATTCAAAATGGCCGCCGGCGGACACGATATGCACCATTTCTCGGCTTCTACTGATCGTATCTTCAAGTATAATAACACTTTTCTGATGTTTTTGAGTATGAGGAATTAATTTATCTAGTCTATTTTGGTTTTAATGTTAATGTACGGGTCATAGAGCCAAAATTAGTGTAAATTACGTGAAATAAACCTGGTTTAAGTGTCATTTATCTTAATATGTGAATTCGATGAACATGAACATACAAATGAAAACAGAACACAGAACTGTCTTTAAATATAAGCAAAAGTAACATTATGGTATTTAAAAATAAACGATTGGGTATGCATGACGATATTGTGCTAATTATTAATATTGCACAAATCAAAAAGTATCATGTCTGAAATTTTGGAAATTGAATACAATTTAACACGGAAAAATGTGCTAAAAAAAGTCGTACCTATTTTTAGATTAGGAATATCAAAAATACTATGCCATATAGGGCTAAGCATGACAAAACAGTTATTGTCTTTTTGAAAAATACCTCATATAATGCTCATACGTTACCTTTATTTGACGAACATAAATTAACGAAAAGTCTTGATACATGTATGATATTCCTTGAACTAGCAACATAATTATATGATAAAAGCCTACCAACACTACTTCTAAATTTGTTTCAATCAAATTACAACAATCATTCTCACAATGAAAGGAACAGTAATGCACAATTATACCACAGCATAATTAAAACAATAACTAAACAAAAACTGTAGAAAGGTTATTAGTATCAATGACATTGTCATCCTGACTCACGCTGACATCATAGCTATTTTCCTGCTAGATAACATCACTCAGTGTTGTTGCAGCAGCCACCTTGACACTTGCCAGTGGTGTGCACCTCAATCCAGCTTTAAAACATTTACAATTCCCTTTGCAAGCTTTGACACAGGTGCAGTGAAGCATAAGTGCGCAGGCAGCACTAGCATCTCCCAAATCTGTCCAATACGGTACCCATGTCTTGGTGCGTCCATTCCATTCCCAACCATACTGTGCAAGATCTGGCAGACACAATTGTTTCTCCAAAGCTTGATGCCAAACGAAAGCTGACACAAGAATAGTTTCTTTTGACATGCTGGTACAAAGGCTGCTTTCGTAGGTGGAATGCTCTCTAGAGATCTAAGACTGTGAGTGAACATAAGGCGTCGTGCTTCATTTACATTAACACTGGAACTGTTCTTACTGTACATGAGCACTGTAAGTTGCTCAATGCACTGCATTTGGAGAGAATCATCTGTCAGCTCTTTTGGATTTTCGATTAAGGTGATCATCGTTTCAGTTACGTTTGGAAAGTTCATCCAAGCATTCCATCCTGTCTTCTTCCCAATGCCTAGCATGCTAGATGTTACGTCGCAACCTGTAAATGCATGGAAGAATGGTAGTGCCTTACACTTAGCAGGTCCAAGCTGCAAAGATACTTCATGAATGGGGATATATGTGTACGCTTTTCCACTTCCGAATCCAACCCACAACTCTGTAAGCCCCAGAGTTGTGAATGTTGTGAAGAGGTGAACAGACAATACGATGACATCAGAATCAACTGTCCGGAGAAAAGCTTTCCTATGACCGTCCATGACAGCGTGACGGAGGTGCAGCATCATACGAGTGTCTGCCTCATGGTCAGATGGAGTGATGTCAGATAGGTCGACTGCCTTGTTGGACAACACAATTTCCCCTTTTGTTGTCAATAGATAGAACTCAGAAGTGGCGGTTGCATTCACAAGCTCATCAGAAAGAAATTTGAAGAGTTCATCTTTGTTCTCACTGATTTTCAGGAATGCCTGCCAATCTTTCCCTTTCAGGATGGGGACCTTTTCCGAAACTCTTGTCCGTCGAGCAGCTGTCTCGCCAAGACGTTTCACGCGTTTTTGATTTGTTAGACTATCCCGAGGATAACGATCCCAGACTGCATCTATTCTAGTGGTACACGTGTTCATCTGATTCTCCATGAACGGCAGAAGGTGCATTTAAGCATATTCGCAGAACACATTGGCTCGCTGTGGTTGAATGATATGAATTACAGCAGGCATGTCTAAGATGACTACTGAAGCTTGTTTGACTGTTGGATTCCTTCCACGTGCAGGTATACCAGGCAAACATCCAATAATTTGAGACTTAGTGCCAGCTCGCAGCTTGCCTTTATTGGATAATGATGGTGGATCTCTCGAATGTTCATGCATGAAAAACTCACCCATATTTTCATCACGGCGTGCTTGAAGCGAAACGAACATTTGTGTGACGATTGCTGCAGAAGCTTTGCATGAAGCCAGTTTGTCTGCGCCTTTGTATAAGTTCGCTGGGGGTGGATGTAGGAAGGTATAGATCTTTGCCTTGGGGATGACATCAGAGACTGGTGTGGTACAGTCCTCAATTCGCTCCTTTACACATTTTGAATACATAGTTTTTTCCGATTGTCGGCAACTCCTGAAGACACTTGCTGACCTCAGGGTTCATATATTCACCGGTGTCCAATGTCACCAGTTGATTGCCTGTTTCTCCATAAGGATTGATAACGATTTCCTGGTCCACAAGGTCAAGGAGAGATTTAAGTTGGTTGAGGAACTTTTGCTGCTCAGATACAGAGCTTTCCGAGTGTTAAATGCTGTCTGATTGCGTTATATGGATGCTCGCATTTTCAAACTCCTCAATGACACGAAGAACTTCTGCCTTTGATAGCTCAATAACCGCTTTATCTTCAGTCTGTCCATAAAGACCCATGAGACTGAACTTCTTCTCACTTCGCTGGACCACGAAGTGGCCCTCCATGAAATTGGCATGGACTGCAGGATGTCGATGAGGGAGTCAAGCAAGACTCGCAGAAGAGTCAAAAGTGCATTGGGTACTGGCTCACTCAAGCATTGAGGGGAGAATGATCCCATAAAAGGGGCTTGAGATGAAAGTATGTGCTTTCGCAAGAGAAGCCCAACTTCAACTATCTGTTTTGCCTCTTCTTCAGAGAGGTCCTGGATAAGAGATTCTGACAATAAAGAACCTGCTTTTGTTTTAGTTGAGAGCAACACATCTCTACCTTTAGTGAAGGCCTCCCATTCACCACCCAGCTTCAGCAGTAAATGTTCTTTACTAAGCCATTCAGAACCAACTTGCTGCAGTCGCTGACTATATAGCTTCCTAAGGTCTGCTAGCTTCATCACACTTACGTTGTATTGAACAAATGCAACGAGCTCGGCCATAATAAGGGGATCATATGGTAGTGCTGGAGTCTTATTCTCCTTTGACTGTTTTAACTTCGCTGCCCGTTCTTCATTTGCACGTCTTATGATAGTATAGATCACCAGCGGTAGCATCAAATGCAGCATTGACCCGGGCATAGACAATCCAGTTTTGAGCTTCCTTTGTCATCGCCTTCATGTTATTATCATCAGACATCGCCCTGCTGATCGGCTCGCTGTTGTCCTCCTGGTACAAGTGACAATAAACGCACTGCGGCCGTTTCCTATCACAGTTTGCATCAAAACTTGTCCGCGTTTTCTTCGGGCTAAATGTGGAGCAAGAAGCTTCCATCTCACCATGTGTCCTTTCTTTCAATTTGCGCTCTACAATGTGCGTTCGTATATTGTCACGACATGTCTTATGATACACGGCCTTGTTGTTCAGAAGCGAATTGGAAATACATTCATCACCCTCTCCTTTAAGGCACTCCTGTGTCATACCATGTGGAAGCGTCACATTATTATCAAGAAAATTAGTGAAGTCTTTTTCAATAGTGTCATAGGCTTGGTGGTAACACGCTTGTTTGTATGGATGCATCAGCTTCTTAGCTGTTTCAGACTGACAAAAGCAACAAAGTGCCCAATCAGTTTTCTTCCTCAAATCTAGAGGATTATCACTCATTTTCAAAGACATTAGTGTTAAACAGAAATGGGATTATTATCGTGGTAGCTAATAAATTAACCATTCGTATTTGACAAAAACCATGGCGGTGTTGCAAGATTATTGCCCAATCGCGTAATACATACACACTGGGCGCCTGGGATACAACCTGTCACTGGAGCATTTAGATAAACATGTATGTCAATGAAGGAAAAAACACCGTATTACTGTATATTATCGGCATTATGTTGTATGACTTATGCGACCAGTGTAGACCCAGATTAGCCTGCGCTTCCGCTCAGTCAGGATCTGCACCAGTGTAGACCCAGATCAGACTGCGATTTCATGCAGTCTTATCAGGATCTGCACTGTTCAACATTAATTTAATTCTTAGCTTCTAGCAAACAGTTTATATGACAAAATAATAGGGATGTTCCAAAATAAAGAGTGTCCGAATAAATAGGGTAAATATGGCACATTTTGAAACACCCAATAACATGTATATGACCTCTATGATATTTAAAATGACCTTAAAACCGGAAATAAACTTCAGAAATGAATTCTCCATCCTGAAAAACACCAGAAAAGTGGTATTATACTTGAAGATACGATGAGCAGAAGCCGCGAAATAGTGCATTTCTTGTCCGTTGGCGGCCATTTTGAATTTCGCAGCTACAGGTCACCAGGGGTGACCGCCAACTTGTAGCCGGTGGTTTTTGAAAACCTCATGGCCTGCCCTAACAACATGCCAAATTTAAAAAAGGTGTCACGAAGTGCACGATTATTGTGTCTGTGACAGGTTCCTCCCCCGCTAAAAGGTATTTATTGAAATTACGCAGATGTCCGAAGGTACATAATCATGTGGCATGTCTCAATTATGAGACGAGCCACATGGCTTTGTACCTAAAGAGATGTGCGATAAATTCATAAAATTAGTAACAAAATTTACGATATTTTCAGAAAATTACGTGGGAAGCTAAGGAATATAATTCCGCAATCGCTGTGAAAAGTTCGTAAACTTTTGACGTCATTTGCAGAAAGTGTCACCGTTTGTAAAATATGTTCGCACATGTTACAAAATCACATGGCTTGTCTCAATTCCCGCTGACAACTGACAACTGACATGCCCTAATCAGACTTCACGGATGTCCAGTAGCCTATTTCACCAACATTGCAAAGTATACTTATCTAGCAAAGTGTACTTTGAGGGAGAAATCTTCAATTTTAGGATAAATTTATTAATTTTTATTGTACTGAATTTATTACATTATCACAGCCATTTTGGCTTTGATAATGTAAGAAATTCAGTATAATAATTATGCATACTTTTAATCATCAAATATATGAAGTCGTTAGTTCTATACGACATAATGCATTTCGGGGAAACAAATTATTACTCCCTCAAACTATACTTTGCTAGATAAGTATACTTTGCAATTTTGATGAAATCGGCTACAGGTCACAGGTTGGAGTAACATACCAAGTTAAACTTTCTTTTATTCCCTGTTATAACATATTGTGTTCTAACGGAGTAAACTTTTTTTCCGACTGATTTTTTCCCACTTATTGATACTTTTAGGTATATTTAATGTATTTATACTCCTTGGTCCGTTACTTCAACCTGTGGTCCAGGTTGATCTTGGGCCATACAAGTCAAATATTGTAACGTGCCTTTTGATCATGTTGATAGCAAGCGGCTCAAATATGACTAATTCTGAAATGTCTTCAGAGGTTTATTTCATGGCAAAAATATTTCCCGTTACATTTAAAAATGTTGTGGCCATGGTAGCGTCGAATTTCAATCGCCATGGTACACTTGCCGTTGATTTTCAGTCTTTGGGAAACCACCATTTGTAACCCAATACTAAAACACGAATATTCATGTTTCTAGTATTCGGTTACATTATGAGCTCCAGTTAATCTGATCAACTTTGGGGGGAATTTTGTTATTTCTTCACCAAAAATGGCAAGTTGGGAGTGCTTTAGAATCGTCTCATTGAACTTCCAACTTACCATTTTTGGTGAAGAACTAAGAAAGATACCTCGAATATTTGGTCAAATTACGCATCTTAAGTAACATAGGGTGAAAATAGGTGATACAATGGCAGAGCGTATTTACTTTGAGACTGCTTGGTCACTTGGAATGACCGTTTGTTACCTCGTTGTATAGTATGGGTGCTGTTTTGGACTTTAATAGCATTTTGTGATACCACCCATTCAAATAGGTGAGAAAATGGCAGAGCGTATTTGCTTTGAGACTACATTGTACTTGGTCATTTGGAATGACCGCTTGTTACCTCGTTGTATAGAATGGGTGCCGTTTTGGACTTTAATAGCATTTTGTGATACCAGCCATTCAAATAGGTGATATCATCCAATTGAATATGTTATATCACCTATTTCAATCTGAATGTATGATATCAATATTCGAATATTCAACGGATTAATGCATTCATTCGAACAGGTGATACCACTCTTTTGCGTTGCCTGAAATTAGAATAACCCGATCTGGGTGCCGTTTCACTAAGCTTCGTACGACTACAATGTTCGTAAGTACAAAATTTATATACTCTATAAATTGCACATTAAACATGTTTTCATGTAAACAATTATTGGATTAACATTTATTGAGCTTGGTAACTTCACCTGCTAGACTAGACATCACTATTGAAAATAATAAATTTACACTTGTATGCCTGTATGGACCAAACTCAGATGATGCCCTTTTTTTCCAGAATATATCAAAAGAAATTGATGAAATGAATAACGATAAATATATATTTTGTTTTTATGCGGAGATTTTGACCTTGTTTTGGACCCATATTTAGACTATCATAACTATAAAAATATAAATAATAAAAAATCTAGAGAAAAATGATTAGAAATTATTCAAGAAAACTATTTAATCGACCCTTTTAGAGAAAATCACCCCCTAATGAGAAGGTTCACATGGAGTCGACGACAGCCTTTTCAGCAAGCAAGACTAGATTTCTTCCTCATCTCTGAAAATACTTTACCTTCAATTAAAAACTGCGTCATTGAAAATAACTACATGTCTGTGTTTCAACAATTTTATAAAGGGAAAACCACTTTGGAAACATTTCAAGTCAATGCTGAAAGACATAAATTACATAAACATTATTAATGAAAAAATTGAAGAAATAAAAAATCAATATGCTCTTCCAATATATAACCGAGAAAACGTACATGAAATACCAAACAACGAATTGCAATTCACTATTAACGATCAATTTTTTTTGGAAACACTTATGATGGAACTACGTGGAAAATCTATTTCTTATTCTTCTTTATAAAAAAGAAACCAATCAAAAAGAAAAATCATTAACAGACATTAGACATGGAAAAACAACTAGAGGAAGACATGAAAAAGAATGAATTGAATAAATTTAAAATTAGAACTAAAAACACTGAAATTCGGAAAATTAAAGTAATGGTTACAGTAAAATTATTATTCGATCAAGGGCTCTAAATATAAATGAAGGAGAAAAACCAACAACATATTTCTGCGCACGCGAATCTCATAACTTTATAAGTAAAACAATACCAAAACTTGAAACAGAAAATGGCAAAATAATTACAAATCAGTCAGAGATATTAAATGCAATTTGTACACCAAACTGTATAGCAATAAAGACACATATACTTATAATAATTTAGATTTGGATAATCTTTTGGAAAATGCGCATGTACCAAAATGAAACAAATTAGAATCAGAACAACTAGAGGGATTAATCACAAAAACTGAACTAGCCTTTGCACTAAAAAACATGACGAACAACCGTAGCCCAGGTACAAGCGGATTTGCATGCGAATTTGATATAATGGCATAAACTGGGTGATTTCATTTGTAGGGCAATACATTACAGCTATCCGAAGGGTGAACTATCTATAACTCAACGACAGTGTATAATAACCGTTGACTAATCCCAAAAGAAAATAAATCTCGAAATTAAAAAAAAAATGATAGACCTATTTCATTATTAAACACAATTTATAAAATGGCATCAGCATCTATCACAAATAGAATAAAAACAGTATTAGACAAATTAATAAATGGGGACCAAATAGGATTTATTTCAGGAAGATACATGGGGGAAAACACTAGGCAGGTATACGATATCATGCAATATATTGAAAAAAAACAATATCCCAGGACTTCGTCTTCTTATAGACTTTGAGAAAGCATTTGACTATATCGTGGAACAATATTCATAAAGTACTTCGCTACTTTAAATTTGGACCAAAGATTAGGCAATGGATTACATTATTCTACAAAAAATACTCAACTATCAGTTAATCAACATTGTAACCTGTCACCTTTTTTTTCAATACATCGAGGCTGTGGTCAGGGGGACCCACTGTCACCGTACATATTTATCTTATGCGCAGAAATACTTGCAATCAGAATACGCAAAAATGATAAAAAGGAATTAAAATAAATGGAACAGAATATAAACTAACACAGTTTGCAGATGACACTAGTGCCTTCTTGGATGGATCAAGCGAATCACTAAATGAAACACTTAATGAACTGGAAATGTATGCCCATATGTCAGGACTTAAAGTTAA
The DNA here is from genome assembly GCA_029237695.1 of Conchocele bisecta. Classification (NCBI taxonomy): domain Eukaryota; kingdom Metazoa; phylum Mollusca; class Bivalvia; order Lucinida; family Thyasiridae; genus Conchocele; species Conchocele bisecta. The sequence continues at coordinate 54,639,312 of CM055269.1, forward strand.
TTTTGATAAAACACAAGTTATTTGGATTAGGGCAAATGTTTTTTAGCCAAGACTTAATTAAAACAAAATGGAAACTAAAGTGGGGAAATAACAGATTTAAATTGCTTGGAATTTACTTTTGATACAGATTTAGAAAAAAATGAGGCTCATAAAAGAAAAAATCAACAGCTGGAACAAAAGGTACTTAACACCATTAGGCCGAATCACAGTCATAAAGTCTCTTCTTCTCCCATCTTTAAATCACCTCTTTATATCCCTACCTAACCCTAGTCAAACATGTGTTAAAGATATCAGCAGCATTATGTATAATTTTTTATGGCAAGGTAAATCACGAGTAAAAGGCACTATCACATGCAAACAAATTTGAGGATGGCGGACTAAAAATGCCAAATATTGAGGACTATATATCGTCTTTAAAAACAACATGGGTAAGAAGAATAGTGTGCAAGAAATATAAATTTATAAACATTTTAAATACAGAAATTGATACAGATAATATTTTTAAATTGGGAGATATGTTCATCGAACAAAAAATAGGAAAATTTTCAAACCTTTTTTGGCGGGATGTTTTAAAAGCTCATCTAAAATTACAAAATAAACTTAAGCCGATAAACATGGATGCATTTCTTTCTGGCAATTATTGTTTAATAAGGACATAAAATGTGGGACAACCTTCTTCAATAAGGCATGGTTTGATAAGGGAATATGTTTTATAAATAAAATTATCAAAATTGATGGAACCTTTGCCTCTCAAAATGAACTTAAAAACAATTTCAAAATAAATATAAACTTTCTTCAATATTATGGCCTTGTCAAAGTAATACAAGATTGGGGTAAAAGTTTGAAACTTAACAATATCGAAAAAAAGTTAGAAATGCCATTTACTCCATGCAAACTAAAAATATACCTAAAAAACAAAACCGGGACAAAAGACATGATTCTCGCATTAAACTCCAATTCTGAAACTCCAGTTGGTAAAATTAAATGGAACTCCACCTATAATTTTAACATTGAAACATGGAAGAAAATATATTTATGGCCGCATATCATAACAAAAGACACAACTCGAAAATGGTCCCAGTACCGAATAAACCACAATATTCTGGCCACAAATGATTTCCTAAATAAGATTAAAATTGTCTGTAGTCCATTATGTACATTCTGTAAGAAGTTTTCGGAAACAATAAAACATTTGTTTTGCGATTGTAAGGTTACAAAAAACATATTTAGGGAACTTCAAGAATGGTGAGCGACAACAAATATAACTACATGTATTACAATTAACGGAAAATCATTCATCTTTGGGATTTACGAAAAAACAATAAGTATCTTCAAACAATTAATACTATTAAAAACTAAATACTATCTCTATTATTGCCGGTGTTCAAAAGTAGTTCCAAGTCTCAGCGTACTGAAGCATCGAATTCAACTATTGTATGAAACATCCAGGAAGGCAGCAATAATGGACAACAAACTTGAAAACTTTACAAAACTTTGGGAAGACTTTATCATTTCACAAGTTTAATACCAAAATAAGATTTCATCTTCAGCTTAGCTAGTTGCGGGTGCTATAATAAATCTCTGCTTTCAGCCCTAGATAACTGGAATGGATTATAATATGTTAATTTTTGGTCAATTCCATTCAACACAAAATACTTTTCAAATAATCGATTTATAATTTTTTTTTTTTTTTTAACAATTTTTTTTTTTTTTTTTAAATATGAAAATTACTTGCAAAGAATGCAGATCCTGATGATACAGCTCATCATGAGCCGGCTCGTCTGGATCTACACTGTTTAAAAACACCTATATAAATGGCGGTAGTGTTGAAAAGGTTAACACACGATTTAAACATGTAGATGCACAGTAGGATTGAACTTCACTTACATATGCTAAATCAAACGTTGGCTCTTGCAGCGCAGCGCTGGAGAGTGACATTGTCATCTGCGGGTTTATTATAAGTATTACTGTCTTTTTTTAATAACACGTGCAAGTTTTTTATTGAAAATTCAGGTCTCTCATTAATGACGATTCTAATGTACCACTCAACCATGAAGTCTTAACAAAATAATAGAACAGTGATTCTACCCAGTACTGCAAGAGCAAAAGAGGGTGAATGTCTGTAATTGTATATTTTGTATTTGTATCTAACATGTATATTATGTACGGTTTGTGGGGGATGGCACCGGCCTACACTGTTGTTAGCTGTTGACAGGCTATTAACTCTTTGTACACTAGTGGTTAAAATAACTGCCATCAAATTAGGTGTATTTTTCTTATTTCTCTCTGAAAATATATCTCGGAATTTCAGTAGAATTGAGTCCAGAGGACTCCATTGTATTGAATTTCCAAGATATATTTATGATATTTACAGGGATAAAAGAAAATATAATTCATTTTCCTCTGCTATTTTTCAACTATTTATAGCCCGCAAGTTTCCCAGCATGCAAAGAGTTGAAGACCATTAAACAAACAACTGTCTCAATTGTGTATTCTCACGTGTAACAATTTATCTGATTGATACATTTTATCAACATAGCCCCTGATCAGACTGTGCGGATGGGAGACTGTTCCCTTTTGTTAACTAGGTACATGTACTATACACCGCTTCAACTATAATCTGGTGACATATAGGCTATATGCCATTGCAACAACAGAAATTGGGACCACAAAAGTTGCCATCACAGTGGTCATAGCGGTACATCTTCAGTCCTTTCTTGGCAACATCGCCGCGCTGTTGTATCGGCGAGTCGCGATACACGTGCAGGGCATTGAAGCACGTCCGCCTGCAAATATACCAGTATATAGAGAATACCTACTGTCTTAATATGTGACTGTGACTGGAGAAATGGGACTTATTGGATTGCTGACAGTGTAGCAAATAACACACATGTATGTAGCCTTATACTGATCAATGTTGCTTGTTAGGAGAATGACGGGTGTTTCATTGATTGAATGGCGACCAGTGCAGATCATGATCAGACTGGAAATGCACAGGATGATCCGGATCTGCACTGGTCGCAAAACCCACAACCCTCATTTCTCCAGTCACAGCCACTTATC